>JAVJIF010009017.1:0-132055 GCA_038442645.1 Agave tequilana | reverse complement strand
TCTTTGCAGGATAGGTTCTATCCCATTAGAACATCACTTCCATCCTGCATCCAACTTCCATCGGTTGGTGAACACAACTTTAAGCTTAAGCCACAATTCATCAATATACTCCCTAAGTTCCATGGCTTAGAGTCCGAAGATGCTTATTTCTTCATAAGAGAATTTGAGGAAGTATGCTTAATGATGAAAATCCACACCTTACAAATGATGCTATTAGGTTGGAGATTTGTCCATTTGCTCTTAAGGACTTAGCCAAGAAATGGCTCTATAGCTTAGCGGCCGGCTCTATCACATTTTGGGATGGTTTCATCAATGTCTTCTTTAAGAAATTCTATCCAATCCACAAGACCGCGCTCGTTAGGAAAAATATTATGCAGTTCAAGCAAGAACCTAATGAACCGTTTGGAGGTACTTTGAACGCTTCAAAGAACTCCTTGTCCAATGTCCTCATCATGGAATAGAGAAATGGCAACAATGCCAAATTCTTTATGACGGTTTAGACTACTCGACCAAGACCCTCTTAGAAAGCATGTGCCAAGGGGGATTCTTACGGAAGGATGAGCATGAAGGATGGGATTTATATGAGAATCTAACTGAAAAGACCATCCAATGGGAACCTACTAGTGAAAGCTCTAAAAATCCAAACTCTATTTTTCAAAAGGAGGTCTCCATTCGATTGAATCATCCATAGCTAACGAGGCTAAGTTAGCTAACCTAGCGAGGAGACTGGAAGCTTTAAAAATTAAGGAACCAAGTCCAGTCAATCAAGTCAGTCCAAACTAATTTTCAACTCCGGGTTGTACTTACTGTCAGGCCATGAATCATGTGTTTGAGGAGTGTCCTGTATTTCAAGCTCACCAACAGTTTTCTGAACCGATGAATGCGGCCTTTTCAAGGCCGAACAATGATCCTTACGCTCCAACGTACAATCCTGGCTGGAGAAATCACCCAAATTTCTCATGGAGCCAACAAAATAATGACTACCCACGGTCAAACCATGCAAGCAACTTCCATCATTCCAATAATTCTTCTAATCATCAACCCAACTTTTCCAATCACCCTCACAATTCTCCCAACAATTTTTCAAATTATCAACAAAATTTTCCCAACCAAGCTCCACCTTCCTTCCAGAATCCTCAACTTGAAAGGAGAATGACTGATTTTGAGAGAACATGAAAAGGTACATGAAGAACCAAGATTCCCTCATGCAAACAATACAGAGGCTAGAGGGTCAAATGAGCCAGTTAGCCAACCCACGACATGAGAGGCAAAGGGGTACCTTGACCAGTCAATCAATTATGAATCCTAGGAATTCACAACAAGCTCATTTGGTTGAGGATCAATCTCTAAATCAATGTAATGTTGTTCATACATTGAGGTCGGGAAAGAAAGTTGATAACCAAGTGTCAACACCACCTAATCCTAGTCAGCACAATCACACTTCAGCATCCACCTCATCTAATCCACCCCTCCTAAATTTGATGAATCTGAAAAAGATAAGTCAACCAGTGATGTGCACCAGCCTATAGCACCATTTCCTAATAGGCTGAAAAACAAGCAAAATTCACACATGGATAATATAATTGAGATCTTTAATCAAGTGAAGATAAATGTGCCACTTCTTGATGCCATCTAACAAGTTCCATCTTATACTAAGTTTCTTAAGGACATGTGCACCAAGAAGAGAAAGACTAATGTACCTAAAAAGGTCTTCTTAGCCACTAACATTAGTGAGCTACTATCGGGTCCGATCCCTATTAAGTACAAGGATCCAAGTAGTCCAACCATTGCCTACCAATAGGACAAGCCGAGATTAGTCGTGCACTTCTTGACTTGGGGGCAAGTATCAACTGCTTCCATTCTCAGTTTATCAACAACTCGGGTTGGGTGATCTTAGTCCAACTCGAGTCACTATCCAACTGGCTGACCGTTCAGTGAAAGTTCCTAATGGGAGATTAATGATGTCCTTATCCGGGTAGGAGAGTTTATTTACCCTGTTGATTTCATAGTTCTAGAGACAACCTGTGTCTAACTCCAATCATAGGGCTCAAACTCCTGTTATCCTAGGCGACCATTCCTTGCTATTGCCAATGCCATCATCAATTGTAGGAATGGGTCCATGAGGTTAACTTTTGGGGACATGACTAGAGAAGTCAATGTTTTCAATCTAGAAAAATAACCTCGTAAGATAAGAGATCAAACATTTAAGGTAAACTTTGTTGAAAATAATTGTGATGAAGAGAGTGAAGATATAGAAGATGAGTCATTGTTTCTTAATGAATTATTTACGAATGAATGCGATTATCTTGATGAGAAGGCATATGTTGGAGATTCTAATGTTAGAATACCCTTTAAAAAGGGTAATTTTGATTTGAATATCTTCACTTTCGATGAGCCAACCAATAATGTATCGCATGAGGATATAATTCAAGAACCTCCGATTGACATACTCTTTGAAAACCTCTTTGAAGAAGAACTCATGTATTTGATGAATTAACTAGGGATCTTTTGAATAATTACACATCTCTAGGGAAAAGTGTTGACCTAATCTTTGAGGAGATATATGGAACTGAGTTAGAATTCCTAGGCATTCATAGTGAGGAAGTTCCAACTGAGAAGCGTGATGGTGATCAATTTTTGAATAATGAATGTAAAAATGTGAGGAAGGAAAACCTAAAGAAGTTGAGACTAGGAGGAAGAGAGCTAAAAAGACAGAAAAATTGGGCTCCCCACTATGCCTATAAAGAGGACCCATTGGAATAACGGAAGAGAGCTAGAAGGATAAGACCGAAAAAGATTCAGGTGTGGGAGAAACTTGATGTTGTACATATTTTTGTATATAATATATGCACCTCTTTTACATTCATTTCATGCATGTATACATTTCTTTCATACATTAGGGACAATGCATGAGATAAGTGTGGGGGAGGGTTCTAACATGACTAATATAAATTCAAAAAAAAAGAAAGTAAAATGTAAAAAAATGTAAATTTTTTTTTTGTATATATATATATATATAAAACCTTTTTGAAGGGTAAGAACAATATTTTGAGATATTTTTGTAAGAAATTAAGTCAATTTTAAGGAATAGGAAAATCATAATTAGGATTTTTTACACTTGGTCAAAATAAGATGACTTGTTTGATTTTTAGGGTTAGGAAAAAAATTTGTGAAAGTAATTTAGTCTTGATCTTTACCTTGATAAAATATGCATACTTTATACACTTACACACTTAGGGTTTAAAAACAAAGACTCTTATGCCTTATAAAAAAAGAAAAAAACTATATGAAAAAAGATAATAAATAAACAAATCTAATTATTGATTAGATAGGTGCTTTGGCCTAAGCAAGGTATTTATGCAAAAGATAATTAGATGAGTTTGAAATATATATATATAAATCCTCTGATTAAGCTGGGTATTTATGCCTCATGAAGCATAAGTATTCACACCTAAAAGGGGTACATTTTATAAATACCTTGGTTTCGTGGCCTTGTCTGCTCGAGTGTTTAAGTCCTTAGGGGTGTTTTCTCACCTGGTGCCCTAAAACTGTCCGATTTGGATGCCACCAACTAAAGACTCGTTACATGGGCAGATTAGAAAGCCTAATGAAATTGAGGAATAAATTCCACCAAAAATAAATATAAATAAGGCATAGGAGTTAATGTTAAAGAACCCTTAGTCAAACTTCACAGTCACGATGATGCATATGACTCAGGGTAAATTAATAGACTATATGAGAAAAACAATTTGACTCCTTACTTTGATTGATGACATGTTGTTGAATAGAGACTAAGTTTAGGAATGAAAAATTTGATATTCCTATAACTTATAGATTACTTAAACTCTCACAAATATACTTCAAATATTTTCTCTTTTCAAAATGCTTTTCAAAATACTAACTTTTTTCTCTTTCTTTATGAATTTTGTGGGTGCAATCCACTGAAAACCCTCACGAGACAAAATCGTCCTCTAGGGTAACCTAGAGGTTTAACAGCTTGTTGCACATGCTCAGTGCAATCGAGTGACCTGCGAAAGTGGTCTAATAATTGATTAGAATTAGTCTGATGTTTTGCTCGAGGGCGAGTAAAAGATAAGTGTGGGGGTGTGATCAGTCACATATTTTGTATATACATTGTCACCTTACCATACTTTAGCTAATAAATCCTATTAATAAGTCTTCTTCTTTTTTGTTTAATGTAGGCCTAATTGCTAAAAGAAAGGAAAGAGAAACAAGCCCAAAAGCCATCAAATTCTTATGATTTAATTCAGAATAAGTTCGAAATAAGAAATCAGGGCAAAATCTTTGCATATCAGAGAGGTTGAAAACCGATTGAAAAGAATCCTCCCAAATCAAACGGTTGAAGCCAACAATCAAAAGCTGTTTCGTCAAATCCTGGAGCAGAAACGAGAAAACTAGAAGAAGATACAGGAGAATCACCAAACTAGGAGAGCCATACAACTGGGTGTGGCCAACTGGCCACACCAGGGCCACGGAAACGCGGCCCTAGCCACGTTTTCGCGAATTTGTTGTGCCAGTTGGGGGAGCGTTTGCTCCCCCAATCTTCCCGGGATCTCCCCCTTCTGGTTTTTCCCTATAAATACCAGTTTCAATAGGGCAAAAAGGAGCGAAGACTAGGATTAGAATTTTGTTAATACTTTAAGGTTTAGGCTCTTTGTTAGATAGTAAAAAAGTTGTATTTTTGTTTTGCAATTTATAGTTCAGTACAAATAGTTGTGTGAGAGAGGAATTGAGCGCTTATACTTGAAGATTGAAGTGACATCAATACAAGAATCGAGCTACTTTTTCTTCCACTCATTTTACGGTATGTCTTGCGTTATTTACTAGCATTTTTCTTTAACTTCTATGAGTAGCTAAATCGATTTTCTGGGCTCACTATTGTACCTCTCTCCAATTCTTCTTCTTTTCTGATTTTAATGAAAAAGACCCAATGAATCATTTGCATGCCTAACTTAAAGCCTTTCTTCTTGAAAGTGTTCTTGAAGGCACATGAGGATGGGTTTGGATTTTTAAACTTATACTTCTTTTAAGAACGTCTCTTGAACTTGTTTTTATCTCATACTTACTTCTTCGTGCTTGATGATTTAACATTCTATTCAAAACGGTTTCTTAAAGAAAAGAGTTAACTTTTCCAACCATCTTATATGCTTTACTTCAAACTTTCTAAAGTCAACCTTAAGTTTTGCCTATGATCAAGTTGAGGCACTAAGGATTTCAATAGAAGAATAAACGGTTGAGTAGTGAGATAGTGAGTCTAGATTTTCTTCTTCTTATATTTAAAACAACCAAACAATTTCAAAGTTTTTTAAATCACCTTCTCCAAAGTCTTCTCCAAAGTTACAATCCTCTTTTAATCATCTCCTTCTTTCCATTCTCTTTTCAATTAAAAAACGAGCACAATTCTTTGTTATTAAACGAAACACTAAAAAGTTTTCATCGCATTCCTCCTCGTGGACACGACCCGTTAGCCACAAGCTACACGGTAATTTCTTAACTTTTTGATTGTTCTTTGAATTTTGCAATCAGTAAACTTGTTTTGATTCTATCTATTCATGAAAATCAAGATCGGTTAAACCAACAAACCAAAAAACCAAAACATGAAACTTAAAACAAGTGTGTGTTGTGAACTTGAGCATATCACACTATCTAATCTTTACAAATGGATCTAAAACATAAACTAAATAATGTACCGAAGTCTTCTTGTAGAGCGCCGTCTCCAAGTCGACTCGATCCAAACGTGATCCACCGAGCTTGACTCCAACGAGTGCTAGATATGAACTTTGACGCTTGGGCTCTTGAATCACCATGTGAAAGCTCCAAAACACTTTTGTTGAAGCTAATCACCTACTAATATCTTGGTTAAGTATCTGAAACTAAATATCACAAGATTATTAGTAAACTATAACTACATGAGTTAATCATCATCAAAACTAGAGTGGAAGGCCTCTGGACCAATACTAAAGACATGGGCTTGTGCACACCGCTTGACCACTTGGTCGACCGTGCCTTGGTTCGGTCGACTAGTCGGTCGACCGCCAGAAGCCCAAAACTGGGTTTTTAAGGATTGAAAATTTGAATTGTAAAACCCAAAAATTTTATTTAAATCCCATAAATTCCACAAAAAATAGGTTCATATAAATACTTTGAAGTACAAATATGTGTGATCAAAAATCAACACATATTACAAACAATTTGAAATATTTTTGTGGCATAAAGTTTTAAAACTTAAACTTAAAACCGTATTTTTAAAAACAAGCTTCAGAATGAAAAACCGATTTTTTTCAAAATATACAAATACAAAAATAAGATATTTAAGCACTTTTGAAGTATAGTGTATATGGATATGATCCAATATACATATAAGATGAAATGTACTTGTTTTTGACAATAAGCTCTAAAATAAGTTTTGTCTATAACAAAACTTAAAACTATGAATTAGAAACATCAAAATAAGTTTATTTTAAACAATATGAAGCATCAGTGTATATGAATGAAATCCAAAACACATACAAACCATGTAAACTTATTTTGATGAAATCTATTCATGAAATATAAAGATGTATTCTTTGAAGACCAAAATCAAAACTGTATCTGAAAATTAAAACTATTTAACTTGAAATGTTTTGTGTGTGTGTATATGAGTTTGAGCAATCTATAATTAATCTATCTTTTACATTTTATCTAAAAATAAAAATCTTAAAACTTACAAACTAGGACTCAAGTCTTGAGAATCTTCTTTTGAAACTCTTCTTCTTCATCTTGACTTGATCCAAACTTGATCCATGAGTTAGACTCTTTTTTGTGTACTTGATGTGATCTTGACGCGCGAGCTCTTGAATCAACACATACTAGCTTCAAAATTTGACTTCGAATCTTTTGTTGAATCTAAACACCGACTTAAATCTTGGTAAAAATCTAAAACTTATTAAACAAAGATCATTAGTACTATAACTATATGAGTTAATCATCATCAAAATGAGAGTGAAGGGCCTTTGGGCCAACAATCTTCCCCTTTTTGATGATAATAAATCTCACGGAGTTATATATGCATGGATTAAAGATAAGCTTCATAGAAGCTCCCCTTAACTTATGCATTGCACAAAAACATAAAGATATTCAATGAAGCACATAAACTAAACAAACATAAACATATATGCATAAACAAAAATTTAGCATGCATATATAAACTCTAAATTCTTCTCCCCCTTTTTGTCAATTCATCAACAAAGGGGTAAAGAAAGACAAGAAATATTTATATGCGATATACATTCATGAAGACGAGAGACGTTAAGTTAACTCCCCCTGCAAACATGCATTACATGAAGAAGGGATGACTAGACCCTAAAACATATAAGTAAAGTATACAATGTAAGACGGAGATGTTAAGCTCCCCCTACACACGTGTATCACATAAAGAAGAGAGATCAAGCTACTCAATATGTAAAATACACTCAACATGAATCTATATATGGAGGAGATGTTAAGCTCCCTTGCATATAGGCAATACATATCAACCAAAAATACCACTTTTAAAACAAAATTTGAAACTACTTGTAGTCAACAAAATAAATT
Organism: Agave tequilana; assembly: GCA_038442645.1. Lineage (NCBI taxonomy): Eukaryota > Viridiplantae > Streptophyta > Magnoliopsida > Asparagales > Asparagaceae > Agave > Agave tequilana. The sequence goes on along the minus strand of JAVJIF010009017.1, from coordinate 124,462 downwards.
TTGATACCAACTAAAATTAAATAGTAGTTGACAAAATAAATATTGATATCACTTGTAGATAAACATAATTATTATCTTATCAACTGAAATCTTTTTAAGTTTTTTAAGAACTTTTCCGCCTTTTTGAAATAACAACAAAACACATGCATAAGCTTGTGAAAATACCAATTAATATTTAGAATTAAATTAAGCTTAGCATAAAATAAGTTGTACTATAAAAAATATGTATGAACATTTTTTCTAATTTAGCACAAGAAATCGTATATATGTATGTATGAAAATAAAAATACCACTTGAAATTTGATGCATACATATATAAGAAAACACATATGAGTATACAAAATAATGAAACAACATGGATCATGTGTATAACTCATATCAATCCACTCTTTCAAAAAAATACTTGCATAGCTGAGTAACCAATCAACTCAAATATAAGCAAAAAAATATCATATGATAGAGTTTAGGTTACTTACACTAGCATTTAAGTATTTAAAATATTTTAAAAGTAGAGTATGAAATGGTTACTGATCGGTCACAGATATTGCATATATATTGTCACATTATCATGTTTATTATCTAATATATCCTATTGATAAGTCTTATTTTTATTTAGTAATGTGCATGCCCTCACTAATGGAGGTGGAAGGAAATTGAGCCGAAAAGCCCACTTTAATTCTGATTTAACTAAATTTAAATCTTAAATAAAGATGATAACAAATATTCAGGAGGATAGGGATAATTCCAGCTGAAGACCAATGCAAATCAGAAAGATAACACTAAATGAAAGCCGATAAAATTTAAATTTCCATAAATTCATTTTGGTTAGCTAAAAATCAACTGGGATAACGTCAAATACAGAGTTCAAATTTAAAATCCAAAGGGATAAATGGATAGAGAGAAGATCAAAGGATGAGTTGAAGCAATTTTGACTCAGATTCAGACTGGATACATTTTAGTATTTGAATCATAACTTTCGCTACTAAAACTCAAATCTCACGTTTCAAGATGATCCAGAAAGATAACTTAAAGGGTTATAACTCGTACATTGATCACTGTTTCTAATTCTATCATTTGATAAGTTATATTCTGCAATCAACACGCCAACAGATCAGAATTGAGTATCCACATCAAATCAAATTTGGAGATAAGGGGAGGATTCAAATTCAGAAATAGTCAGCTCCCCTTATCTCCTCACTCCTCTCCTCTCTGGGTTTTTGCCTATAAAAGGCAGGAGTTTACTGAAGAAGGACCGAAGACTAGTTTTATTTTTTCTCTTTATTTTTAGGGTAAGGTTCATTGTTAAATAGTTTATGAGAAGTTGTATCTCAGTTCTTAATCGGTAGTTTAGTTCAGAAACAAAGTGAGAGAGAGAGAGAGAGAGAGAGAAAGAGTGATTATAATCTGAAGTTGAAGTGACATCAATAAAGATTTGACGGACTTTTTTTTCTTCTCCAACTCACGGGTATGTTGAATTTCTTATTTTTTAGTAATGAGTAGCTAAATCTCTTCTTTCTGGGCTCACTAATCTCTCCTCTCTAGTATTGATTCTTGATCAGTATTAATGAAAAGACCCAACTGAATCATATGAATGCCTTAAACTAAGCCTTGCTTATTGCGAGTATTCTTGAAGGCACATGAGGATGGATTAGATTTTGAACTTAATATTATAATTTATCATTAAAAAGAACTTGTTTTTATTCCATGCTTCCTTTATTGCTTTGATGGTTTAACATTTAATTCAAAGAAAGATTTTAAAAACTAAAGTTTAACTTCTAAAATAAACCATCTTTTGTGTTTTACTTGATCTCTTTTAAATACAAGGCTAAACTTTTTGCGTATGATCTTATTGAGACACTCGAACTTTTCAAGAAAAGAATCTAGAGTTGGGTATAGATTAGTGAGTCCGAATTTCTCTTTATTAAAAACAAACAAACACCATCACAATCAAAGCCTTTTTAAAGATTATTTTCTCCAAAATCTTCCCCAAGTTTCAAGTTTTCTTTAAATCATCTCTCTACTCTCCATTCTCTTTTCACATAAAAAAAAAATCAAAACCATTCTTTGCTTTTGAAATAATACATCGAAAAGCTTTCATCGCATTCCTCCTTGTGGATCACGACTCGTTAGCCAAAAGCTACACGATAATTCTCACTGCATTTACTTACAATCAGTTACCAAAATAGTTAGCCAATCCAATTTTCCAAAAATACGGTGGTTCTCCCACCAAAACTTCTTGATAGCGATGCATCCATTGATTTGTCCGTAGAGCCTCGATTGCATCTACCATCAAGGCACCAATCCTCTCACGTTTTGTGAGAGCCCACACCTACATCATAAATAAGTGGTGAGGATTTTGGTATCCATATCTTTCTGGGTCCACGGAGGCTAGAAATAATTGGAACCCAAATATTTTTATTTGCAAAATTTATAGAATTTATTCTATCAAAATAAAATCTTACGAGATGGCCTTTGCAGCTACATTATGTACATTTGTACATTCTAGCATACATATGAGTGTGATGTGTATGAATATGGTGTACATGAGGTGTATGTCGTGGATGGTGTGCATGAACATGTGAAACATATTTCTCGTTAAACATGAATTCTACTCTATTATGGTTAAATGCACATTGGCTCAAAGTGAAGCCCAAACAATCATTTTTTTTTCACAATACAAATATTATTATTAATTTTAGAAGAAGAAACATGAGAAACAAAATTCTTTTCCTTTTAAAAATAGAAATATTTTCCTTTTCTTTCAAAACTATTTTCTTTTTCAAGGAGTCATTTTTCTTCAAAACAATCTCCTTTTCTTTTTCCACCAAAATAATTTTCATATTAAAAGATTCATTTTCTTTTGAAACACATTCAAATTTATTTTTAAAAGAATCTTGTTTCTTTTAATACAAAATCATTTTCATTTTTTAATTTTTTATTTTTCATTTTTAGCAAATCATACTTTTCAAGAAGTTTTTGGCAAAATAATGCAAGGTCATCACATGGCATCTCAACTTCTTCATCTAGCTCGGAATTGAAATTTACCTCAGGGGATCATCCCCTTGGACCATGTAGCACATGCTGAAAGTAACATTTTCATCATCCGAGTCGCTCGCCATGTAATATTGCTTTTGTTCACCAAGGGAGATAAGAGTATTCCATACTACAAAAGCCGCATCAAAGTTAGAAACTCTAGATAAATATTTATCATTTAGGGTTAACTTTAAAGCATGAATGGCTTTTGCATTAGCCTCAATATGTTTGCCATTTATAAATAGGAATCTTTAATGGTGGCAAGATAAACATGAATACCTAAAACTTTGAGGTACATGGACATCTTAACTTTTCAAGTTTGGAGGTTAAGAATGTCAAACATGGGAGGTGTCATGAAATTCATGTGCGTGTATGCAAATTTTGTGATTAGCAAAAATTATGAATCTTTAACTCTAGGTTGTTAGACCCAAATCAAGAGCACCAGGCTCTGATACCACTTGTAGGTCACCTAAAGGGGGGGGGGTGAATATGTGACTAGTTAATCAAATGCACAAACAATGCAAAATTAAAACTAATATGCAAACTCAAACTACATATAATGTATTACCAAAGAGTATAGTCAAATTTTCAGTGAAAGACTCTGGAATATCTCCTCAAGATTCCTCTAGATTAAGAGTTGAGGTGCTACTTTAGCTCTCTTGGTTAAATACAAGTGTGAGCACACAATCAATCCCAAGCATATAGCTATTAGGCACAAGTATATCAAGCATATAAAGATATGAACAATATAAGCATGCAAGATATAAAACACAAGTGAGCTGAGAGAGAGATAAGCAATCGCAAACACGGGAGAATTATTTTGAGGTTTGAGCACATTAGCTCTACGTCCCCGCCTTCAACACTATGAAGGATATTCACTATAATGATATCGCAAGATCACTTAGTGTCGCAATATCTATAACGAGCTCGCTCAAGAACTTTTAGACCCGCAAGTCCCTCACTTGTTCCCGCAAGAAAAACACGTGCGAACCCACAAGCTCGCCAAGGCCGCAACCTCTACAACACCTCAAATATAAGGGGTGAAACACTTGTGATCACTTCTCTTGATCACAAAAATAACTCTCACAACAAGGATCCTATAAGGATGGATATAGCAATGGAAAGCTCAAGGTTGTGTGAGAAAATAAGATAGAAGGTGAAAAACTCAAAGATAAGCTTTTGAAAACCCAAGAGAATCACTCTTAAAAAACTCTATTTGGATATGAAAATGAAGCTCTAAATCTTGAAGAGAAACTCTGTAAAAGAGCTCTTGAAAACAACTTAAAAATCTTAACAAAAACTGGCCTAAAAGTCGCTGTCAAAAACTAGCCGTTGGGAGCCAGAATGACTGGCCGGTCAACCGGCCAACGGTCATATTTCAGACCGTTGGGGTTCAAGTCGATCGCATCTAGGCCAATGTCCATCGGTCGATCGCTCGGTCGACCATGGCCAAAACCAGAGAGCAGAGCTCTATGGTTGGTTGACCGCTTGGTCGACCGGGGCCAGATCCAGAGAGGAACCTCTCTGGATTGGTCGACCATCCGGTCGACCGTCTCATAGGCGGATTTGCAATGGATGACCCTAACAATGTCATCATCATTCAAAGTTTAAAGTAAGGCATAGTGTGCCTTAGCATTTGCATCAAACTCTTTAGTAGCAATATCAGATCAAGTGTCCTCATCACCAATGGGTACACTAAAGGGTTTAGTCATTGCTTTTGCAACTCGGCTTCCTAAGGATTGCAAAAATACGGTCATCATAACTTTTCATATAGGAAAGTTAAGGTCATCAAACTTAAAAGGGGTCTTAATACCTTCGGCCATTTTTAGTAAAGTGGATGAAGATGAAATTTTGAAAGAAGTGATTAGCAATTAGGATCTCTCTAAGATTGTTAAGCCAAAATTAGAGATCAAGGCTCTGATACCAATTGAAATACACCTTGAGGGGTTTGAATAGGTGTTTTGCTAATCAAATACAATTTTAATACTAATTATGATGAGTTATGTAAACGATCACTCAAAACAAGAATTGAAGCCGAATTCCCCGTGAAGAGCTCTAGAATTTTTCCTCTTTGATTCCTCTAGATAATGAGTTGAGGTGCTCAATTACCTCCTTATTGTGATGAGTATAGACTGGTAATGAAAATGATGGAATGAAAACAATTATAGAATGCAAGATATAATTTCACAAATATGAAAAATGAAAAACAGTAAAGAGTAAGACACAATCAAACGCAAATATAAGGGAATTTGTTCCGAGGTTCGAGCCACCGCTCTACGTCCCCGCCTTCATCACTATGAAGGATTTCACTATCCTCTAAGGGATCTTCCACAAAGGGACCTTACACAAAGAAATTACTACTTGGTCTACACAAGACCGGAGTACACAAACTCCACCAACTCAACCCTCTACACAAGAGGTAACTCAAAGCCAATTGAGATTATAAAGTACTTGGTGATCTAACAAAATCACAAACACTCTCTTACAACTTCCTATAGAGTAGAATATGAAGTGATGCTTAAGAAGCTAAGTGAGAGAAGAAATTCAGTTAGAAAGAATAGAAGAGTTTTAAAACCAACTGAAAATAGCTTTGGAAAGAAAGAACTTGAAAATTGAAAGCTAGAAAAACTATTCTCTTTAAAAACAAACTTGAAAACTTGTGTATTTTTTTTTTATCTAGAACCAAAACCCATGACCCATATATATAGGCAATGAATAAATATCATTTATAAATCATACCAGATCATTTGGCGTGTGTTTAGACACTTAGAAACTAAAAATGCCCGTTGGAATCCACTAAAAATAAAAACAGATCCAAAAATTAGCCGTTTTGGCCATCTGGCAGCCTGTCGATCAACCAACCGGTCGACCGATAGGTCATCCAGAATAGAACCGTTGGCTCTGGTCGACCGGACGGTCGACAGCTCAGTATATAAAAAGGAAAATTTAAACTGTCGGTCGACCGACCCCAACTGAGAGTTAGGGTCTCTTAGTCGGTCGACCGGTTGGTCGACCGACAACATGTACAAATGTGCACACCCCTGGCCAAAGGCCCGATCGACCGTTCTAGCCTGCAATGGGCATCGATCGACCGGGCGGTCGACCGTTTTGGCCTGAAACAGTTTCATTAAGGGTTTTTGAAATTCAACAATTTTCAAATTATTTTGTATTAGTTTAAGGGTGATGTAGCAATGTATAATAGATGAAATACATGTTCTAAACTTGTTATAAAATTTTGAAAAAAATATGAGACATGTATCAATACCAAACACGCAAAAATACCAATAGTAGCAAAACTTGTATTTTTCAAAATCGTATATTTTGTGTGTGTAACTTGAGCATTACTACCATATTCTACACTCTAACAAACTAATATTTTATAAGACTCTAGGTGACTACAATATCTTCAATCGGGCTTCTTCATTAGCGACGTTTGAGTGTTTTGAACTTTGATCTCATATTTGAGTCTTCTTGAGTCTCCAATACCTTTCTTTAAAGGAAGAAAACTCCTTGAATCCTTAGAACCCTGAGATAAACTTAAACACTTGAACTTGACTAGTACGAATAACCATATATATTTTGTTATCATCAAAACCATAAAACTGGGTAATTGTAACCTTGGGCCAACATTGTGTAGAGGGTTGAGTGTTGGAGTTGTGTACTCCGGTCTTGTATAGACCAAATTGTAATTTCTTTGTGTAAGATCCCTTTGTGGAAGATCCCTTTGAGGATAGTGAAATCCTTCATAGCGTGAAGGTGGAGACGTAGAGCAGTGGCTCGAACCTCGGAACAATTCTTTTGTGTTTGCGATTGCTTGTGTCTTGCTATCTATTGCTTTTCATTATTCATACTTGTATAGTAGTTCATTTGGCATTTTATAATTGATTCATTCCATCACTTTCATTATCGGTCTATACTCATCTCAACAAGAAGGCACTCAACTCATTATCTAGAGGAATCAAAGAGGAGAAGTTCTAGAGCCTTTCATGGGAAATTCGACTTAAATTCTTGTTTTGAGTGACCGTTTGCATAATACATCATAAGTAGTTTTTAAAATTGTCTTGGATTAGCAAAACACTTATTTACCTACCTTCTAAGTGTATTTCAGTCGGTATCAGAGCATTGGTCTCTAGATTTAGTTTAACCACCTTAGAGAGATCCTATTTGCTAAACACTTCATTCACAATTTCATTTTCATCCACTATAATAAAAATGGCCAAAGGTATTAAGACTCTTCCCAAGTTTGATGGCCTTAACTTTCCTGTATGGAAGGTTAAGATGACCATATTTTTGCAATCCTTAGGAAGCTGAGTTGCAAAAGCGGTGACTAAACCCTTTAGTGTACCTATTAGTGATAAGGACACTTGGTCCGACATTGCCACTAAGAAGTTTGATGCAAATGTTAAGACATACTATGTCTTCCTTCAAGCTTTGAACGATGATAATATTGCTAGGGTCATCCATTGTAAATTTACCTACGAGATTTGAACACACCTAGTAGTCACACACGAGGGAACATCACAAGTCAAGAGAGTAAAAATTGATCTCTTGCGTTCCAATATTAAAATTTCACCACGTATGATAATGAGACCATTGATGACATTGTAACAAGATTTACTAAAATAACTAATGTTCTTTCTTCTTTAAGTGATTCCATTGACAATGACCAAAAAGTAAGGAAGGTTATTCGTGCACTTTCGCCTTCATGGGAAGTCAAGGTTACTACATTTAAGGAGCTAAATGAAAAATAAGAGATGAAGCTCATTGGTCTTATAGGAAACCTTAAGACCCATGAAATGGAGAGGAAGGCAAGGGAAGAGATGGCACTACAAAAGAAGAAGATGATCGCTTTCAAGTCTACTCTCACCATCTCCGACGATGATGATGAAGAAGAGGATGATTAAGAATTCTCCCTCCTTATTAAAAATGTAAGGAGAATGTACAACAAGGCCAAGTTTAACAATAGAAAAGGATGGCAGGGGAAAGTAGACAAGAAGGTCATATGCTTCAATTGTCGGAAGTCAGGCCACATGGTTGCGGATTGTTTGGAGACCAAGAGCAAACCATCAATCTCCAAGAAGCCCTACAAAAAGAAGGCTCTCAAAGCCACTTGAGACTCGGAGAGTGAAACCAATGAAGAAGTGGATACGGTGTACGTGTGTTTCATGGCTAATGATAACACACCTATGGTAACTTTCGAACCCTCACTTGATGATTATGAATTAACAATAGATGAATTGGGTGAGCCTTTTGAAGAGTTGTCTAACAACTATGACTTTCTTAAAAAGAAGTATCTAAAAATGAAAAAGGAAAATGAAACTCTTCAAAATAAAATTACTATTCTTTCTTAAAAAAAGATAATTTATCCTCCACACTCTTATCCACACAAAAAGATTTTGATGCATATAAAATTTCATCTAAAGCAAAATTTTATTAATTGATAAAAATGAGATTTCTATTTTAAAAGATAAAATTAACTCATTAGGAGATGCGTTTAAAGAAATGTGAGTTTGATAATGCTAGGTTGGAGGCAATGTTTCCTAAGAAACATACTCCAAAGAAACTTTTTCATACTACACATGCTCATCATACTTCATATACCACGCTCTTAAAACACAACATATACATACACATCATGCTAGATATACTACACACACCAAGCACGCTCATACCCTACACTTTCATCATGCTTTTATATATGGTAGAGTTTATTCATGCACTTATTATGGCCGAAAGGGTCACTTAGCTAAATTTTATTTTGATAGAATAAATGCTTCTAATGATCACATTTGGGTTCGAAAAGCTAACATTATAGGACTCAAGAAAATTTGGGTACCAAATCAACCAATTCGTTACTTGATGTAGGTACACAACAAGGCTCCAAGACGTAGGGAGCGGTGGTATTTTGATAGCGGTTGCTCGAGGCATATGACTTAGAATATCAACAAATTTGTAACCCTATTCAAGTACCATGAAGATGGCACCATCACCTTCGGAGATGATTCCAAAGGAAACATTATCAGTATAGGTAACATAAAATTAGCTCATCTCCTTTAATTGAAAATGTTATTTTAATTGATGGTCTCAAGCATAACCTTTTGAGTATTAGTCAACTTTGTGATAGAGGTATTAAAGTGATTTTTGATGATTTATCTTGTAATTTTTAGATAGAGAAACCAATGCATGTGTGCTTTCTGATTTCCGTGAAAATAATATATACATGATTGATATGTCTAATTTATATTATAATGCTACATGTTTAAATGCTTTTAATGAAAATTCTTGGTTATGACATAGGAGACTAGGCCATATTTTGTTTGACCATTTATCTAAAATTAACAATAAGGAAGTGATAAAAGGTATTCCTTGTTTGAAATTTAAAAGGGACTGCATTAGTGATGCGTGCCAATTTGAGAAACTTCAAAACTATTAAGAATATCATGACATCATGACCTTTGGAGTTAATTCACATGAATTTGTTTGGTCCAACAAAAATCAATAGTCTAAGTGAAAAAGGTTTATTTTTGTTTTGGTTGACAATTTTTCTCGTTTCACATGAGTTTTCTTTTTAGAACACAAAGACAAGCTTTTTCATATTTTCAAGTATTTAGAAAAAGAGTTGAGAAAGAATTTTTTTTTTATGTATAATAAGTGATAGAGGTGGTGAATTCATTAACCATTCATTTATCACTTATTGTGAAGAAAATAGAATCCAGCGTGAACTATCTTATCCTAGAACTTCACACAAAATGGAGTCGTTGAAAGGAAGAATCGTACTCTTTTAAAAATGGCTAGGATAATAATAAATGAATACGGACTCCCCCAATACTTATGGGACGAGGCCGTAAACACATCATGTTACATATCAAATAGAATTTATTTTTATAAAAATACTTCTAAAACTTCATTTGAAATTTACTATTTGAGAAAGACTAATGTTTCTTATTTTAAAGTTTTTAGTTGTAAATAATTTATTTTAAACACTAAAGATAATTTAGAAAAATTTAATGCAAATCTTATGAAGCCATATTTGTTGTGTATTCAAATAATAATAAGGCCTATAGAGTCTTTAATAGATCTACTTTGACTATTGAAGAATCTATACATATCAAGTATAAGGACTCTCCTGCTTTTGTGAAGAATGGTGTAAAGATTGTTGGCCCATAAGGTTACACTCTCCACTTATTTAGAGTTTTGATGATGACAAACCAAATATGAGCTATATGGTACTAATTAGTTTGTTAAGATAAGTTTCAGGTTTGTACCATATTTGGAGGCCATTGCTTAGCTATTGCAAGAATTTCTAGGTTCATGAAGCAAAGAAGGCATATTGGACATCATAGAAGGAACATAGAAGTGAAGGCTCTAGTAAGGCATAGCTTGGCTCAAGACTTCAAGATTGCTCAAGATAATTTATTAGATTGTCTTTAGTTTAGAATTTTGTTAAAGAATAGTGAATAGGTTTGAAGCTCCATCACACACGTTTTTGCGCACATCTTATTTCTAAATTTATTTCATATAAATTATACAAAAATATTTTGATACAAAATCCTCTGTTTTTTAAATCCATGTTTATGTTTTATACTTACTCCTATTTAAAACATCCTTTGATAAAAATAGTTATCTCCTTAAAATTCTTTTGAAAAATTGATTTTTGACCTGAGCCGGTCGACCGCCCGGGTCGACCGTGCCTATGACAGGCTTCACGGTCGACGCCCGGGTCGACCGTGGTTCTGGCAGATGCACGTATCAGTGTGCACGTTTCACGGTCGACCGTGACGGTCGACCGAGACCTGCCTGACGTAACACTTTGCTCTCTGTTTGTTTGGGTCGACCGGGCCGGTCGACCGTAGCCTGCAACGGTCATTTTCTTTGTTCTAGCGGTCGACCGGGCCGGTCGACCGGACTAGCCGTTTGAATAGTAACGGCTAGTTTTCTGAGCAGATTTATTTTTGTCCTTTTCTCACTTAAGTGTGTTTAAGTGACATTTTTGGTTTTAATACATTCTGATTAGCCTTAAAAATGTTTTATCTCTAAACCCTAGCCCTCTCCTATAAATAGGAGTGTTTAGGGAGAGTTTGGTTACTAGAAAAATTATCAAAATCTCCACAAGTTTAAGGCTTTCAAAAAGACTTGGTTTCTTGGTTTTTGTGCTGAAATTCTCTCTCATTTTCTGAAGTGTTTTCAAGAACTCTCTGATTTCTTTTTCTTTTCTCCTTGCACACAAGAACTTCATTCCTACTCATTATTCTCTAAGGACCTTTGTAAGGGAAGAGAATTTTGCAAGAGAGAGTTTGTGGTCTTTTGACTACTAAGAGATTGCTTGTACTTGAGATTGTGGAGTTGGATACTCCGGTGTATTTGTGACATCTTTGTGATAGTGGAAGTGGTTGGAATCCTTCTGGGGAAGGCGGGAAAGTAGAGCTGGGTGCTCGAACCTCGATAACAAATCTTGGTGTTTGCGTTTGGTTTACTTTTCTTGTTCTTGCTCTACTTTCATTACTATTGCTACTTGCTTTTGATTGTCATTGCTATATTCACTTGTTGTCATTCATCTTGTCAATCTTTGTCCCATACAACAAGGTTGCATTGCGCACCTCCAACTCATTTTACGAGGAATCAGGAGGAAGGAGTTCAGAACCCTTCACGGGGCATTCGGCTCTTAGTCTTGTTTTGGGCGATTGTTGCATCATAATTTTAAATTGTGCATTGATTAGCATTATCACCTATTCACCCCCCCTCTAGGTGATTTTCAATTGGTATCAGAGCTTGGACTCTAGGTTTTGGCTTAACATCCATAGAGAGATCCTTAAAATTTACTAATCAACATTTGCATTCCATTCATTCATCACTAGTAAACATGGGCGATAACATCAAAACTCCTCCTAAATTTGATGGACTTAATTTTCCTATTTGGAAGGTTAGGATGACTATATTCTTGCAATCTTTGGGTAGCTTAGTGGCTAAATCCTTAACCAAACCCTATGTAGCACCCGATAGTGATGAGAGCACATGGACCGACTTTACATTTAGAGAATATGAGGCTAACTCCAAGGCCCAAAACTCCCTATTAACCGCCTTGAATGAGGATGACCTTACACGGGTAATTCATTGCCAATCCGCTTATGAGATTTGGCAACATCTATTGGTCACACACGAAGGGACTTCACAAGTCAAGAGAGCTAAATAGATCTCTTGAGGTCTCAATATGAATCTTTTAAAATGCTTGATGATGAATCTATTGATTGCATGATTACTAGATTTACTAAAATCACCAATGCTCTTTCTTCCTTAGGTGATGATATCTCCAATGATCAAAAGGTGCGGAAAGTAATTCGGGCTCTTCCTACTTCATGGGAGATAAAGGCCACCACCTTGAAAGAGTTGAATGACAAGGATGAGATGGACCTCATTAGTCTCATTGGGAACTTAAAGACCCATGAGATGAAAAAGAAGGCAAGAGAAGAGGCCGCTCCACCAAAGAAGAAGTCCATGGCATTCAAATCTTCATCCACTCTTGAGGACGATGAAGAAGATGAGGAAGAAGATGAGGAGCTATCACTACTTGTTCGCAATGTGAAGAGAATGTACCGGAGGAACAAGCTAAACTTCCGAAGGAAATTCGAAGGCAAAGAGGAGAGAAGAATTATATGCTACAATTACCGAAAGCCCGGACACATCATGGCGGATTGCCCGGAGTTCAAGAAGAAGATGACCTCCTCCTTCAAGCCAAAGAAATCGGAAGAAAAGAAAGCGTACAAGGCAACTTGGGATTCAGAAAGCGAGTCCGAAGAAGAGGCGGATATAGCGAATATGTGTTTCATGGCAAACACACCAAAGGTAACCCCTCAACCTCTTGATGATGAAGATGATGAATTAAGTAAGGAAGTTCTTGTTCATGCTTTTGTTGAACTTTCTGAAACTTATGATATAAGAAGATTGAATGTTTTAAATTGCAAAAAGAAGTTGCTTTTCTTAAAAATCAACTTGCTATGGTTTCTAAAGAAAAGGATGATATTTCTTCTGATCTTATTTCTATTCAAAATGAGTTTAATGCCTACAAGGTTTCTTGTAAGGGAAAATCTCCTATTGTTGATGAAAAAGAAATTCCTCTTTAAAAACTAAAATGGTTGATTTTGAAAAAGTTTTGAAAGATTGTGCTTTTAACACTAAGAAACTTGAAGAAAAATTTTCTAAAAAGCACACCCCTCATGCTAAAGATTCACATGTTAAGTCTACTCATGCTCACACTACACATAACACTTCTCATGCTAAATCTTTTCATGCTCACAATTCTCATGCTCACAAATCACACACTTACTATGCTTTTAAATATGGTAGAGTGTATAGATGCACATATTATGGTAAAAATGGGCATTTAGCTAAATTTTGTTATGACCAAGTTAATAGATCAAATAATCTTGTTTGGGTTAATGAAACTAACCCTTTAGGACCCAAGAAAATGTGGGTACCAAAATCAAGTCCTAAATTATTTGATGTAGGTACACACCAAGGCTCCAAGACGTAGGGAGCGGTGGTACCTTGATAGTGGTTGTTCAAGACACATGACGTGGGACATCAATAACTTTATAACCCTATCAAGGTACGAGGAAGGTGGCTCCGTCACCTTCGGGGATGACTCCAAAGGCACTATCATCGGTATAGGTAACATTCAAATTGGTTCATCTCCTACTATAGAAAATGTTGTACTGTTGATGGTTTGAAACATAATTTGCTTAGCATTAGTCAATTTTGTGATCGTGGACTTAAAGTTGTTTTTGATGATTCTTCGTGCAAGATTTTTGATGTTAAAACCAATGATTGTATTCTCACCGGTTTTCGTGATGATAATGTTTATATCATTGACATGCTTAATGTGGAATGTTCTACTAAATGTTTAAATGCTTTTAATGAAAATTCTTGGCTTTGGTATAGAAGATTAGGACATGCATCTTTTGACCATCTTTCTAGGATTAATTCAAAGGAATTGGTGAAGGGTATACCTTGCTTGAAGTTTGAGAAAGACCGCATTTGTGGTGCGTGCCAACTTGGGAAACAAACCAAGTCTTCCTTCAAACCAATCAAGGATATCATGTCAACTAGGCCTTTAGAATTAATTTATATGGATTTTTTGGACCCACTAAAACTAAGAGTTTAAATGGTAGTAGATATGCATATGTTTTGGTTGATGATTTTTCCCGTTTCACTTGGGTTTCTTCTTAGAACACAAAGATCAAACTTTTTCTCATTTTAAGATTTTCCGAAAAAGAGTTGAAAAAGAAAAAGGTTTTTTCGATTTTAAAAATAAGAAGTGATAGAGGTGGTGAGTTTGTTAACCAACTCTTCATGACTTATTGTGATGAAAAGGGAATTAAGCATGAAATGTCTTGTCCTAGAACTCCACAACAAAATGGAGTTGTAGAAAGGAAAAATAGAACACTTCAAGAGATGGCTAGGACAATGATAAGTGAGTATGACCTCCCTCAATATCTATGGGCCGAGGCCGTAAACACCGCATGCTATATATCAAACCGTATTTATTTGTGTAAAAATTCTTCCAAAACATCTTTTGAAATGTATCACTCTAGAAAACCTAATGTTGCATATTTCAAAGTTTTTAGTTGCAAGTGTTTTGTTTTGAACACTAAAGATAACTTGGGTAAATTTGATGCTAAGGCATATGAAGCAATCTTTGTTGGATATTCTACAACTAGTAAAGCTTATAGAGTATTCAATAGATCTTCACTTACCATTGAAGAATCCATGCATGTTAAATTTGAAGAATCTAATGTGGTTGTTGAGAATGTTGTAGAGATTGACCCATTAGGTGAAGACATGGAGAGACTATCCTTGAAGGACTCACCCACTCAAGAAGAAAAGCTAGAATCAATTGGTGATGTTCAAGAGGATAAAGAGGAAAGCTCTCAACCGCTTCCTAAAGCTTGGAGATACGCTACAAATCATCCCAAGGAGCTCATCTTAGGTGATGCATCTAAAGGGGTAACAACTCGCTCCAAACTCCATGACCTATGTGTAACTTTGCTTTCATTTCTCATTGAACCCAAAAGCATCCTCGAAGCCGAGGCGGACTCATATTGGTTGCTAGCCATGCAAGAGGAACTCAATCAATTTGAGCGCAACCAAGTTTGGCACCTTGTTCCTAAGCCCCACGATAGACCAATAATTGGTACTAAGTGGATCTTTAGAAACAAGATGGATGAGTCCGGAAATGTGATTAGGAATAAGGCTAGGTTAGTGGCCCAAGGTTACACTCAAGTTGAGGGAATTGACTTTGAGGAGACCTTTGCACCCGTAGCACGGCTTGAAGCCATACGGATGACACTAGCTTTTGCATCTTTCAAAAATTTTAAACTTTTTCAAATGGATGTGAAAAGTGCATTTTTGAATGGTTTTATAAATGAAGAAGTTTATGTTGCTCAACCTCCCGATTTTGTTGAACATGTTCATCCCGATTTTGTTTTTAAACTTGATAAAGCTTTGTATGGATTGAAACAAGCTCCAAGAGCTTGGTATGAAAGGCTTTCTAGTTTTCTCATTTCAAATGATTTTATTAAAGGCAAAGTAGATACAACACTATTCACTAAGCATGTTGATAATGACATTTTAATTGTGCAAATTTATGTTGATGATATAATTTTGGTTCTACTAATGAGTTTTTATGCAAGAAATTTGTAAAGGTTATGCAATGTGAGTTTGAAATGTCTTCAATGGGTGAGCTTAATTTCTTTCTTGGAATCCAAATCAAGCAATTGCAAGATGGGAACTTCATATGTCAAGCTAAATACGCAAAGGAACTCGTAAAGAGGTTTGGACTTGAAGACTCAAAGGTTTGCAACACTCCCATGGCAACTACAACCAAGCTTGATAAGGATGACTAAGGTAAAAATGTTGATATTAAATTGTTTAGAAGCATGATAGGTAGTCTTTTGTATTTGACGGCAAGTAGGCCGGATATCATGTTTAGTGTGTGTCTTTGTGCTAGATTTCAATCGTGTCCCAAAGAGTCTCATCTTATTGCGGTAAAACGCATTATTCGTTATATTAAGGGAACGATTGGAATGGGTCTATGGTATCCGAAAACCGGAGATTTCTCAATGACGAGTTATTCGGATGCCGACTATGCGGGTTGTAGAGTAGATAGAAAGAGTACTAGTGGGACATGTCAATTTCTTGGTAATTGTCTTGTGTCATGGTCCTCTAGGAAACAAAATTCCGTAGCTCTCTCAACCCCGAGGCGGAGTATGTTGCCGCGGGGTCTTGTTGTGCACAAGTCCTTTGGATGAAACATACTCTCCTTGATTATGATTTGCATTTTGACCATATAAAAATATTTTGTGATAATACTAGTACTATACATATGACAAAGAATGCAAATCAACATAGTAAGACCAAGCACATTGAGATTAGATATCACTTTCTTAGAGATCATTTTGAGAAAGGAGATATAGATATAGATATTGATTATGTTTCTACGGATTTGCAACTAGCCGATATTTTCACTAAACCACTTGATTTTGCTAGATTTTCATTCATTTGTGGTGAACTTAATGTTTGTGTTATTGAGTAAGAATGTTTTCATAACCCTTTTTGATGTATGACAAAAAGGGAGAGAATGAGTTTATGTATGGAAATATAAGTTCATATGGTTTTGGTTCCATATGAGTTATATATGTTTTCAATTTTTGATGTGTTTTATGTGTTTTCATGAATTCTTGTAATTTGAGTTTAAGTGTTTTGCAAGTGTTTTATATTCTCATGGTTTTTGGTTTCATGGTGTTTACTTGCAAATTACAAATTACATTGTTTTTGTTTGTTTAATATAGCATAATTTGAGGGGGAGCTTTCTCCTCCCCTATATTTTTGTTTATAGCCTATTTGTTTTGTCATCATCAAAAAGGGGGAGATTGTTGGCCCATAAGGTTACACTCTCCACTTGTTTAGAGTTTTGATGATGACAAACCAAATATGAGCTATATGGTACTAATTAGTTTGTTAAGATAAGTTTCAGGTTTGTACCATATTTGGAGGCCATTGCTTAGCTATTGGAAGAATTTCTAGGTTCATGAAGCAAAGAAGGCATATTGGACATCATAGAAGGAACATAGAAGTGAAGGCTCTAGCAAGGCATAGCTTGGCTCAAGACTTCAAGATTGCTCAAGATAATTTATTAGATTGTCTTTAGTTTAGAATTTTGTTAAAGAATAGTGAATAGGTTTGAAGCTCCATCACACACGTTTTTGCGCACATCTTATTTCTAAATTTATTTCATATAAATTATACAAAAATATTTTGATACAAAATCCTTTGTTTTTTTAATCCATGTTTATGTTTTATACTTACTCCTATTTAAAACATCCTTTGATAAAAATAGTTATCTCCTTAAAATTCTTTTGAAAAATTGATTTTTGACCTGAGCCGGTCGACCGCCCGGGTCGACCGTGCCTATGACAGGCTTCACCGGTCGACTGCCCGGGTCGACCGTGGTTCTGGCAGATGCACGTATCAATGTGCACGTTTCACGGTCGACCGTGACGGTGACCGAGACCTGCCTGACTGTAACACTTTGCTCTCTGTTTGTTTGGGTCGACCGGGCCGGTCGACCGTAGCCTGCAACGGTCATTTTCTTTGTTCTAGCGGTCGACCGGGCCGGTCGACCGGACTAGCCGTTTGAACAGTAACGGCTAATTTTCTGAGCAGATTTATTTTTGTCCTTTTCTCACTTAAATGTGTTTAAGTGACATGTTTTGGTTTTAATACATTCTGATTAGCCTTAAAAATGTTTTATCTCTAAACCCTACCCCTCTCCTATAAATATGAGTGTTTAGGGAGAGTTTGGTTACTAGAAAAATTATCAAAATCTCCACAAGTTTAAGGCTTTCAAAAAGACTTGGTTTCTTAGTTTTTGTGCTGAAATTCTCTCTCATTTTCTGAAGTGTTTTCAAGAACTCTCTGATTTCTTTTTCTTTCTCCTTGCACACAAGAGCTTCATTCCTACTCATTATTCTCTAAGGACCTTTGTAAGGGAAGAGAATTTTGCAAGAGAGAGTTTGTGGTCTTTTGACTACTAAGAGATTGCTTGTACTTGAGATTGTGGAGTTGGGTACTCCGGTGTATTTGTGACATCTTTGTGATAGTGGAAGTGGTTGGAATCCTTCTGGGGAAGGCGGGGAAGTAGAGCTGGGTGCTCGAACCTCGATAACAAATCTTGGTGTTTGCGTTTGGTTTACTTTTCCTTGTTCTTGCTCTACTTTCATTACTATTGCTACTTGCTTTTGATTGTCATTGCTATATTCACTTGTTGTCATTCATCTTGTCAATCTTTGTCCCATACAACAAGGTTGCATTGCGCACCTCCAACTCATTTTACGAGGAATCAGGAGGAAGGAGTTCAGAACCCTTCACGGGGCATTCGGCTCTTAGTCTTGTTTTGGGCGATTGTTGCATCATAATTTTAAATTGTGCATTGATTAGCATTATCACCTATTCACCCGCCCTCTAGGTGATTTTCAAAGATTGATTCCTTAGGTGAAGACATAGAGAGGATAACTTTGAAGTGTTGGCCCAGAGGCCCTCCACTCTAGTTTTGATGATGATTAACTCATGTAGTTATGTTTACTAATAATCTTGTGATGTTTAGTTTCAGATCTTTAACTAAGATATTAGTAGGTGATTAGCTTCAACAAAGGAGTTTTGAAGCCTTTCACATGGTGATTCAAGAGCCCGAGCATAAAGATCATTCATAGCACTCGTTGGAGTCAAGCTCGGTGGATCACGGAGTTTTGGATTGAGTCAACTTGAAGATGAAGATCATCAAGAAGACTTAGGTATCCTAGTTTAGCTTGTGTTTTAGATCCATGTGTAAAGATTAGATAGTGTGATATGCTCAAGTTCACAATACACACACGTTTCATGTTCTGGATATTGGTTTTTTCGGTTTTTAGTTTAACCGATATTGGTTTTCATGAATAGATAGTATCAATACAAGTTTACTTTGTTTAAGTGTATATTAGATATACTCTATATACATGTAAGCTTAATTTCCTAGACAAACTTATATATAGATGCTATTCATGAGGTTTGGTGTTTTGTGTTTTTAACAAAACATATTTTTGGAAATAAAAGACAAAAACAATGATATGTATATGTTTCATGTATATTGGACCTATGTCCATATGCAACATGTTTTAAAATGATTAAGTATCATGTTTTTGTATTTGGATATATTTTGGACAAAGTTTATTTGAAAAATCAAAGTTTGAAAAAATACAGCTTTTGGTTTTCGGTAATTTTTCCATAACACAAAAATGGTTTAAAATGTTTGATATTTGTGTTGAAATTTTTATCACATGTTTATATATCATATATAAAGTTAGAAACTATTTTTGTGAGTTTTTAGAAGTTTTATGAGATTTATTAGAATTATTTAAAACCCAGTTTTCTGACCCAGATTGCCTTCTGCCAGGCTCTGGCAGTCGACCGGGCCGATCGATCGGACCCAGAGTCGGTTGATCGGTCGGTCGACCGACGTGCACAAGCTTGTGCACGTTGGCCAGGTTCAAGGCACGGTCGACCGAGCGGTCGACCGGCCAGAGAGCTTTGCTCTCTGGTTTTCGGCGGTCGACCGGGCGGTCGACCGGCTTCCTCCAACGGTCAAAAATATAACCGTTGGCGGTAGACCGGCCGGTCGACCGGCAGCTGCCAGGATTGATAAACAGTCCCAACGGCTAGTTTTTGATGGAGGGCTATTTAAGCCCCATTTCTTTAGGATTTTGGTAAGATTTTTAGAGCCAAAAATTTCTACTCTCTAGTGTTTATTTCAGCAAGTTTTCAAAAGGTTTTTGGTTCTTAAAGAGATCATCTCTATTTGTTTCAAAAAGGGTTTGAAAAATTCAAGAAGAAGAAAAGCTTTGGGATTGGGTTTTTGATCTTCATTGTATTCTTATTCTAGTTATTTTCCCAATAGTTTTCCTTGAGTTTTTGATTTTCAAACACTTATTTTTCACTTGAGCTATATCACTCTATCCTATTCTATAGGATCATTTAATTTGTGGGAAAAGAAATTGGTTTGTGGTTGAGATATACCACCTTGTTGTAAACCTTTCTTTGTGGTTGCTCCCTCTTTGGTAGAGGTTGAGGTTGTGGTTTACTCCCTCTTGGTGAGGTGGAGTTTGTTGGTATTTGTATCCCTCTTCGGTAGAGGTAGATTGTGCTTGTATCCCTCTCGGTGAGGTGGATTTGGTGGAGTTGGTACTCCGTCTTCGGTAGACCATTTGTATTGCCTCGGTGGAGGTTGTATTGGTTGAGAGAGGAGTTCGGTATTCCTAGTGGATTGAAAATCCTTTTCGGTGAAGGCGGGGACGTAGAGCTCGGTGCTCGAACCTCGAAACACATCTTGTTGTTTGCGTTTGATCAATTGTCTCTCAACCCTCTCTCTCTTTTATTTGTGTATTGCATCATTCATATTGTCATATCTTATATGCTTGTGTTGTGCCTTGCATCTATTCATATTGCTCATTCATATTATATGCTTGGCTTGTGTGTGTATGCCTCACTTGTGATTAACCACGAGAGCTTCATATAGCGCCTCAACTCTTATTCAGAGGAATTAAGAGGAGTTAGTCCAGAGCCCTTCACGGAGAATTCGGCTACACTCGTTGGTTGCACTAAGTGTAGTTGCAATTAGTTTTGTAATTCCGCATTTTGTTCTTAGATTAGCCTTATCACCTATTCACCCCCCCTCTAGGTGATTTCATGAAGGACTCACCTATAAAAGAAGAAAAATCAAAATTGATGAATAAGGTGAAGTTCAAGAGGTTGTTGAAGTGGAGCCAATATAACCACTATCGAAAGATTGGAGATTTGCTTCAAATCATCCCAAGAACTTCATCATAGATGATGTATCCAAGGGGGTAATTATTCAATCCAAACTCCATGATTTATGTAGCCATTTTGTTTTTTGTAACCCTCGGTTCCTAATATACGTATGTCAATACTGGTGTCTGGTGATGATTTAATTATCCTGATAGTCAGATTGAGGTCATTTCAGCTCAAAATATCATTTTTCATTTTTTTGAATTTTTTGAGATTTTGAAATTTTTTTATGAATTATTGGAGAAGGCCCTCAATTCGGAGTCGGCCGTGTCATATAATGACTCTGGGATTTTTAATTAACAATGGGGAATGAATTTTAGAAACTGACTTCACAACAATGTTCAAGATGACTTCTTTTATTTTTGAGATTTTTTGAGAATTTTTCTGAATTAATAGAGTTGTTTGTAGATCATATTCTGGTTTCGCTATTCTCCGGTGAGTTCAGTTTTCTTCTTGACTTGTTTTATTCAGATATAGTGGATGATATTGTTTATGATTCAGTTTTTCATATATGTGATTTTATCCCTGTGCTTGGTTGTATGTGCATATATGTGTGCTATCCTGCTTGTTATTGACAGCCTAAGGTACTCATGGAAGAGATTTCACTCTTCGTGAGTATCTGCTGGCCATCGTCACGTACCTGTATTCCGTATTTTGGGAAGCGGGGCGTGATTTTTATTTCACATATTAAGCCAAAAAACATCCTCGAAGTTGAGACCGATTCATATTAGTTGTTTGCAATGCAAAAGGAGATCAATCAATTTAAGCGTAACTAAGTTTGGCATCTTATTCCTAGACCCCATGATAAACCAACTATTGATACTAAATAGATTTTTAGGAATAAGGTTGATGAGTCGGTTAATGTTATTAGAAATAAAGCTAGCTTAGTGGCCCAAGGTTACATCCAAATCGAATGTATCGATTTTAAGGAAACCTTTGCACCCGTAGCATGGCTTGAAGCCATACGGATGACACTTACCTTTGCTTCTTTTAAAGATTTTAAACTTTTTCAAATGGATGTCAAAAGTGCGTTTTTAAATGATTTTATAGAAGAGGAAGTGTATGTTGAATAAATTTGTTGATCCTACACATCCGAACTTTGTTTTCAAACTTGATAAAACTTTATATGGTTTAAAACAATCCAAGAGCTTGGTGTGAAAGGCTTTCAATTTTTCTAATTTCAAATAATTTTGTTAAAGGTAAAATTGACACCACTTTGTTTACAAAGCATGTAGATAGTGATATCCTAATTGATCAAATTTATGTTGATGATATTATTTTTGGATCCGCTAATTAAAATTGTAAGGAATTTGAATTATATATGAAGAACGAGTTTGAGATGTCTATGATGGGAGAGCTAAATTACTTTCTTGAACTCCAAATCAAGTAAAGGAGTGATGAGATTTACATCAATCAAGCCACGTACACAAGAGAACTCATCAAGAGATTTGGGCTTGAATATGCAAAGCTAAACAAGACTCCCATGGCCACTGCAACAAAGCTTGATAAGGATGAATAAGATAAAAATGTAGACATTAAACTTTATAGAAGCATGATTGGGAGTTTACTTTATTTAACGGCTAATAGGCTGGATATTACGTTTAGTTTGTATATATGTGTTAGATTTTAATCTTGTCCTAAAGAGTCTGACTTAATTGCGGTAAAATGCATTATTAGATATCTTAAGTACTTTGTAACCTCAATTGGCTTTGTGCTATCTCTTGTGTAGAGGGTTGAGTTGGTGCAGTTGTGTAAGACCAAGTTGTAATTCTTTTGTGTGAGGTCCCTTTGTGGAAGATCCCTTAGAGGATAGTGAAATCCTTCATAGCTGTGAAGGCGGGAACGTAGAGCGATGACTCGAATCTCGGAACAAATTCCTCAGTGTTTGTGATTACTTGTGTCTTGCTCTCTATTATTTTTCATTTGTCATACTTGTGTAATTATTCATCTTGCATTCTATAATTGCTTTCATTCCATCACTTTTATTATCGCTCTCATCTCAACAAGGAGGCAATTGAGCACCTCAACTCATTATCAATAGGAATCAAAGAGGCAAAGTTCTAGAGCCCTTCACGGGGAATTCGCCTTCAATTCTTTTTTTGAGTGACCGTTTGCATAATTCATCATAAGTAGTTTTAAAATTACATTTGATCAGTGATTAGTCTCTAATTTTGCATAATTTTCATCACATTCTTATATTTATTTCATGTAAAATTCTGCTAATAAAACCTTACTTGATCCTAGGTCCATGGTGTGCAAATGAAGAAGAAGACCTAAATCACCATTTAATTGGTGATTAAGAGCCTACCAAGTAACAATTGACTTTAGAGTGAAGATTTTGTCAGACTAGGGCATCAAATCGAAAATCCAGGAGCTCAGTGGACAGAAGACAGACTGGGCGACGCACTGCCTAAAACTGGGCGCGCGCTGCCCTGCCTGGGCCGCGAAAACGCGGCCCTTTGGGCGCACGCGCGCTTGAGTTTTGGGCCACGTGCTGTTCACGTGGCCCCCTTTGCCCTGGTGTCTATAAAAACTCCCCAGGGGTCTTCAGTTGGGCAGATCCAGAGTTAGAATAAGTTGTGTAGTTTTGTTTTTAGTTTGTAGTTGTTGTTGTTCTTCTTCTTCTAGTTTTAAGTTTTAACCATTAGAGTGAA
Organism: Agave tequilana; assembly: GCA_038442645.1. NCBI lineage: Eukaryota > Viridiplantae > Streptophyta > Magnoliopsida > Asparagales > Asparagaceae > Agave > Agave tequilana. The sequence goes on along the minus strand of JAVJIF010009017.1, from coordinate 100,883 downwards.
AGAGAGAGTGTGTAAAGTGTTGTATTTGAAGGGTGACAAGATAATACAAGTACTACTTCTCTTCCTTCTTTCCATTTATTAGTCTTTACCATTTACTTTTACTTCCTTGTTGCAGTGTAACTCTTTCTTTTTCACCTCTTTTCTTTTACTTTGTTGTAGTTAACTTCCTCTCTTTAACTTTTCTTTTCTTTTGTTTTCTTGTAGTGCAACTCCCTCTTTCCACCTCTTTTCCTTTGTTGTTTCTTTTACTTTCATGACTAACTAACTTTTCATTAGCATGGCTAACTAACTACTAACCCACTAATTTCTAACACTTGATTGATAACCTAATTTAGTCAATAGTATCAAACAAGCCTTGTGCAAACAAGAGCTATGGCAACTTAAGACGAGGGTTCTAACTCTAATTTACCTACAAGTATTTACTTTCTTATACTTCATGCTTAATGAGTTTTGATGATCTATGAGTTGTGTACTTTACTTGTTATTGTAAGTTAGAGACTTTTCCTTTTAACTTCACCGATACCAATAGTGCACTCGAGTCTTCCCTTATTCTCACCTTCTATCGGATCTTGATAAGGGAATGTCCGAGTTTTTACCGTGTAAGGCTAAGTTTTAGGATGAACTTTCACTCGATTTCTACGTGAATAGTTCCAATGCAAAAGGATTGTGTTCGCCTATGATCCATCGTGAGGCTATCTTCCAAAAGTTAGAAATTAGTGGGAACACTTAGTAGAAAGTTAGCCATGCAATTTTACAACTAAGAAAAAAATCACTTTTACAAACCACCAAAATATTTTCCAACAATTCTTCAAACAACTTGTTTTCACTTTTCAATTCTTTATTTGGACACAATGAACTTTCTTTCTTCTTGAATTTTGAAGCCGCATCAAGCTTCCATCGCTCTTCCTCCTTGTGGATACGACCCGTATAGCCACTTCGCTACTACGGAAGAATCGCAAAAGCAGTAACATCAACCCACACTTCCTTCTCTTATTTTAGTACTTGCTTTTTGTCGATCAAATTTTGGCGCCGTTAACGGGGTGGGAACGGCTTTATTGTTCACTACTAAAAATTGTTCTTTGTTTTTGTGTGTAGGAGAGGTACCAAGGAGCTCACTATCACGGGAAGCGAAAGAGGTGGCCAAGGACATTGCGCGAGAATTCATTTGCCCTCGGAAAAATTTGTGTAAAAGCGAGTTTTTCCGATTGAAGTACTAACAAACTCGTTTGCAGGGTTGCCGAAAGCCGTTAAAAAAAAATTGCTTTCTAAATCTTTAGTTTCCTTGGATGCTTCACCTTTATGCATGTATAATAAACTCAACAGAAATCCACTTGTTACTTAATTGAAATTTGGACTAGACCTTTGCATATAGGGCACGTGTCTATTTCAATTCATTTTAATTTCTGTTGAAGAGTGCTGGAGAAAAGGTACGTGTGTATTCATATAGAATAGGACCAACATTTTGAAGTGATTTACCGCTTTGAGCGTTACCTTGTTGTGAATAAACTGTACACTTGCACAATTGACTTTAAGGGCAAAACCCAAATAAACAAGATAAGGTGGGATTTCATCACCCTTCCTTAGCCCAAAAATCATCTCCAAGTGCACTCACACTTTCCCAAGCCTTAACTAAAAATCAATAGACGTTGGCCATAAGGACATCTCGGACTCGCTAAGAGATTAACCGAGGTTGGAAATTGTAAGAACTATACTCCTGCAAAATCGGTGTTTAAGGAAAGTGGATTGAGAGGTAAAGCTTCGAAAGCTCCGTGGTTTGGCGTAATTAGGCCCGTGGCTCTGCCCGGATACCTCCCCCCGAGCTTTGCCCTTTCCTGGCCGATTAGCTTGTAGTCGAGTTCCTGCAACAACTTTCCCCGGAGAATCTACCAGTTAGGAGTCGTCTAGGTCCAGGTACCTTAAACTAAGGCTCGTGGTTATTTTTCTTTCTTTTGTTTGTTTTTAGTTCTTTTTCGATTGTTTGTTGTCTTCACGTTGTTTGTGGTGTGTTGCATGCAAGAGTGGGTGAGAGATCCGTCAACTTCTAAATTAACAAGAAATACTTCTCTACCCTTGCATCCAGAACCGGTGATGGCGTCACTTCAGGATAGATTTTACCCGATCAGAACTTCACTTCCATTTTGCATAAAACTTCCTGAAGCAAATGGAACTAACTTCGAGTTAAAGCCCCAATTCATTAACACACTTCCCAAATTTCATGGTTTAGAATCGGAGGACGCATACTTCTTTGTTAGGGAATTTGAAGAAGTATGCCTCATGATGCGTATACCCTAGTTAGGAGACGATGTCGTTAGGTTACGTTTCATCCCTTTTTCCCTAAAGGACCTAGCTAAGAAATGGTTGTATAGCTTGGCAGCAGATTCAGTCACGACCTGGGATGATTTCGTCAAGGCCTTCTTGAAGAAATTCTACCCAATTCAAAAAACTGCCCTTATTAAGAAAAACATCATGCAGTTTAAGCAAGATCCGAGCGAACCATTTTGGAGATATTTTGAGCGATTCAAAGATCTCCTAGCTCAGTGCCCTCATCATGGCGTGGAGAAATGGCGTCAGTGCCAGATTCTCTATGATGGTCTAGATTATCAGACTAAGACCCTGTTAGAAACGATGTGTCAGGGAGGGTTCTTGCAGAAGGATGAGAATCAGGGTTAGGATTTATTTGAGGATTTAGCTGAGAAAACCCTGCAATGGGAGCCAGCCTCGGAGAAACCTAGGAATTCACAATCTATAACTTTAAGAGGAGGACTCCTATCTCTAGAATCATCCATAGCTGCCGAGGCTAAGATTGCTACCCTAATGAGAAGGATAGAGGCTCTGGAAACAAAAGAGCCTGCCAGTGTCAACCAGATCAACCCACCACCAATTCACAATCTGGGTTGTTCATATTGTCAGGCACCAAACCATGTCTTTGAAGAGTGCCCCGTTTTTCATGTCCAGCAAGTGCCACCGGAACACCGGAAAGCGGCTTACTCAGGCCGCCTCACAACCCCTACTCACAGACCTACAATCCCGGCTGGAGAAATCACCCCAATTTCTCCTGGGCCCAAAACAATCCTCCCAGGCCTAATTTTTCCAACAACTTTCACCATCCTACTCCTCCACCAACTTTTCCCAGTCAAGCCCCAGCTTCCTCCTCCCAAGGCTCACCAATGGAAAAGAAAATCAGTAAATTGGAGGAGAGCATAGAGGCTTTCATAAAGTCCCAAACCGCTTTTATGCAAAACTAGGGACAAACTCTGAACAGTCATTCACAGGCCATATCGAGATTGGAAATGCAGATGAGCCAGTTAGCTAGCTCCCTAAGTGAAAGACCAAAGGGTACTTTGCCTAGTCAGCCGCTAGTTAACCTAAAAACCTCCAATCAAGCATATGAGATTTAGGATCCATCGATTAACCAGTGCAATGCTGTTCATACACTGCAGTCTGGAAAGAAGGTAGACAACCAGGTTTACCAACAGAAAAGTTCAGTTCATCCTGATCCCACTCCTGCCTCCACCTCTGCTAGTTCCTCCCAATCCACTCCACAAACATCTGACGAGGACAAAGCTGCTGAACAAGTTCATAAGCCTTAGCACCCTTTCCCAATAGGCTTAGGAACAACAATAAAAATATGCACATGGAGAAAATGCTAGAGATGTTCAACCAGGTCAAATTGAATGTGCCACTTCTTGACGCTACCCAACAAGTCCCGGCTTATGCCAAATTTCTTAAGGATATGTGTACAAAGAAGAGAAAGACCAATGTGCCCAAGAAAGTGTTCTTGGCCACTAATATAAGCGAAATTCTGTCTGGTCCCATTCTGGTGAAATACAAGGATCCCGGATGTCCCACCATTTCCTACACCATAGGACAGACCAAAATCAGTCAAGCGCTTCTTGACCTGGGAGCAAGTATCAACTTGCTACCTCTCTCAGTATACCAGCAACTTGGGTTGGGCGAGCTAAGCCCAACTCGAGTCACCATTCAGCTAGCTGACTGATCTGTGAAGTCCTAAAGGGAAATCACAGACGTCCTCATCTGGGTCGGGGATTTCATTTACCCTGTTGACTTCATTATGCTTGAGACCCAACCTGTGTCCAATCTTAGATCTCAAACTCCCGTCATCTTAGGGCGCCCATTCCTTGCTACAGCCAATGCCATAATCGACTGTAGGAACGGGTCCATGCGATTGACTTTTGGAGACATGACGAAGGAAGTCAATGTCTTCAATCTTGGAAGACAACCTAGGGATGTCAATGATCAGACGTTTGAGGTCAATTCTATTGAAAACCTGACCAGTGAGCATGAGGAAACTATGGAGACAGAAACAGAGGCAGAGTTTGATCTGGAGGCTGAGGATTTTATTCTAGACCAGATCGTAGATTCAGTAGTGGATTGGGCGTCAAACCCAAGTGTACCCCATCCTAGGATTGAAAGCCCATAGATTGCCTCCAATGAAGCAACACCTTCCCTAGAGCTTAAAGCCTTGCCTGAACACCTCAAGTACGCCTACCTGGGCGGAAAGGACACCTTGCCAGTCATCATAGCATCACACCTGACTGAGCAACAAGAGGGCAGCTTAATGTCTATTCTTAAAAGACATAGGGAAGCCATTGGATGGACGATGAAGGACATCAAGGGAATAAGTCCAGCCATAGTACAACACATAATCCATTTAGTCGATGAAGCAACCCCTAGGAGGGACCCTCAACCCAGGCTTAACCCTCTCATGCAAGAGGCAGTTAAGGCTGAAATTCTAAAACTATTAGATAATGGGATAATTTATCCCATTTCTGATAGTCAATGGGTTAGCCCTGTTCATGCGGTCCCAAAGAAGGCTGGCTTTACGGTGGTAGAAAATGAGGAAAAAGAGTTGGTACAAATAAGACTGCCTACCAAGGTTCGTGTTTGTATAGACTACAGGAAGTTGAATGCAGCTACCCGTAAAGACCACTTCCCGCTACCCTTCATCGACCAAATGCTTGAGCGTTTGGCTGGACATGAGTACTACTGCTTCCTAGATGGGTACTCGGGATACAATCAAATCCCCATTGCTGCAGAAGACCAGGAAAAGATGACGTTCACCTGCCCGTTTGGAACCTTTGCTTATCGGCTCATGCCTTTTGGATTGTGCAATGCTCCCGCAACGTTCCAACAGTGCATGCTTAGTTTGTTCTCTGATATGGTGGAACGTTTTCTTGAGATTTTCATGGATGACTTCTCCATCTACGAAGATTCATTTGATCAGTGTCTTCATCACCTAGAGTTAGTGCTACAAGGATGCATTGAGAAGAACCTAACTCTAAACTGGGAAAAATGTCACTTCATGGTGAGACAGGAGATTGTCTTGGGCCATGAGATTTCGAGGAGAGCATAGAAGTGGATAAGGCTAAGGTAGAAGTGATTGCTAAACTTCCACCACCCAAAAGCATCAAGGATATTAGATCCTTTCTAGGGCATGCTGGGTTCTACCGACGGTTCATTAAGGATTTTAGCAAAATCGCTAGGCCTTAACCAACCTGCTCGCTAAGGACGTGCACTTTGATTTCAACGATGAGTGTTTTAAATCATGAGGGAAGGTTAAGCAAGAACTTATCTCTGCGCCTATCATTTCTGCTCCTAATTGGACCCAGCCATTTGAAATCATGTGTGATGCATCTGATTTTGCTATTAGCGCTGTTCTAGGACAGCGCATCGACAATAGGCAGCACATGATTTATTACTCGAGTAGGACTTTGAATGACACCCAACAGAACTATACAACGACTGCGAAGGAATTCTTGGCCGTTGTCTTTGCGTTAGAAAAGTTACGGCCCTACTTGTTAGGTTCGAAGATGGTGATTTTTACGGATCACTCGGCTCTGAAATACCTCATGACTAAGAAGGAAGCAAAAGCCCGACTGATTCGGTGGACCCTTTTGCTTTAAGAATTTGACTTAGAAATTCGGGACAAATGAGGTATAGAAAATGTGGTCGCTGATCATCTCTCACGAATTCCGAATGCACCAACCATCCAAACTCCGATCAACGAGGATTTCCCAGACGAGCACATCCTAGCCATTCTTAAGGAACCCTGGTATGCGGACATTGTTAATTACCTGGCCACGGGATAATTACCTGCTGACTGGACAAAGCAAGACCAATACCGCTTCTTTGCTCAAGTACGGTACTTCTTCTGGGAAGAACCATATCTTTTTAAGTATTGTCCCGACCAAATTATTAGACAATGCATAGAGAGGAGGAACATAGGAGTGTGCTCAGCTTTTGCCATGATCTTGCATGCGGAGGACACTTCGATCCCCGCAAGACGGCAGAGAAGGTTCTACAAAGTGGGTTCTACTGGCCTACTTTGTTCAAAGACTCATATCATTTTTGCAAGTCATGCGCAAATTGTCAGAAAATTGGGAAGATTTCAAGAAGAGACATGATGCCCCTGCACCGATCCTTGAAGTTGAAATTTTTGATGTTTGGGGTATTGATATCATAGGGCCATTTCCCAATTCTTTCGGCAACCAATTCGTTTTGGTTGCTGTAGATTATGCCTCTAAGTGGGTAGAAGCTGTGCCAACTAAGACGAATAATAACAAAGTGGTTGTCAAATTTCTCAAAGAGAACATCTTCTCCCGATTTGGCACCCCCAGAGCGATAATTAGTGATAATGGATCACATTTCTGCAACAGAGTTTTTGAAACTCTGATGCGAAAATATTCCATCAATCACAAGTTATCAACTCCGTATCATCCCCAGACAAATGGGCAGGTCGAAGTCACCAACCGACAGATCAAACTCATTCTGAAAAAGACTGTCGGACAAAACCGAAAGGATTGGTCGGTTAAGCTCAATGATGCATTGTGGGCTTACCGCACTGCTTTTAAGACAGTTCTGGGAATGTCTCCTTATAGAATCGTGTTTGAAAAAGCCTGTCATCTACCAGTAGAGTTAGAACACCGGGCCCTCTGGGCAATTAAGCAACTCAACTATGATCTGACCAAGGCCGGTGAACTTAGGAAACTGCAGATTTCAGAATTAGAGGAGATACGAAATGAAGCCTATGAGAATGCCCGAATCACTAAGAGCAGGACTAAACTTTTTCATGACCAAATCATAACCCGAAAAAATTTTGCACCGAGAGATAAGGTTCTGTTGTATAACTCTAGGCTTCATATTTTCGCGGGGAAGCTGAAAACTCATTGGTGGGGACCTTTCATTGTGCGCACTGTTTTCCCACACGGTGCTGTGCTTATTGCAGACCCTAAGAACAACACGGAATTCAAAGTGAATGGGCAAAGACTGAAGCCCTTCTTGACCAATGAGCCTATGACTCCAGATGATAGTGTGCTGACTCTTTTTGCCCCGTCATACACCTAACCACAACAAACAAATAAAAAAATTAAAAAAAATTGTTTATATGCTTACCCCGTGTACATTCTTTTTGACATTTCTTTAGCCTATTCGCACTTGGTCGGGCCGAGTCCACAAAGACGGTGACATCATTTTCTTCCCCCTATTTATTGCATTTGCATTTCCATATGCATTCACTGAGGACAATGCCTTAGATAGGTGTGGGGGGGTGCTAACACTTTTTCTTTTTCCTTTTATTCTTCACTTTTTCTTTTTCCTTTTATTCTTTTTCCTTCTTTCTTAAAAAAAATCCAGATTGAAAAGAAATTTAATATTCTTTATCAAAATACCAAATGATTGTAGGAATTTTGGGAACCTTATTAATCTTTATTTTTACATAATTAAACGAGAAAGATGGTTTGACTAAAAAGTTAGGAGGGATAAGGAAAAAAACTCATACCTTTTATTTTAGCCTTAGTAGAATATGCATAACCCACACACACATGCTTAGGATTTAGAGACACAACTCTGAAAAAAAAAAGCTGAATAATTGTGCCTCAAGAAGCATGATTACTCACGCCAAAAAAAAAAAATCTATATAGAATAATAAATCTTGATTTCGTGGCCTACTCCACTTGCATATTTGACCTGCAGGGTGTTTTTCCACCTGGTGCCCTAAGACCATCTGGTTTGAGAGTCATCGGTTTGATATGTGTTACATAAGTGAAGTAGAAAGCCTAATGGAACTAAGACTAATAAGTAAATATTAATAAAATTAAATGATATTCAAAGTTGAGTTGAAAAATCCCAAGCACATCACACTTACACATTATGCATATCTATCTAAAGCAAAATAAAAGAATGAATTAGAAGTACAAGATCCTTTCTAAATTTATAAGAAAAACCATAGTTTCTTCATTTATGAAGGCTAAAATATAAGAGGACTTATAAGGGTTAAACCTAATTCTTATATCATTCGGTTATTTTTACTTAGATGATTGAAAGCTCTTTTTAATAAAAAAAAAATTCTTTCTAACAACTAACTTCTTTTCTTTACTTATTGGATTTTGTGAGTGCAATCCGCTGAAAACCCTCAGGAGACAACACTCCTCCTCTAGGGGAAACCTAGAGGTTTAACGGCTTGTTGCACATGCTCAGTGCAATCACGTCACCTGCGAAAGTGGTGTAATAACGTTCTCATTTTTGTTTTGCTTGGGACGAGCAAAAAGATAAGTGTGAGGGTGTGATTAGTCTCTAATTTTGCATAATTTTCATCACATTCTCATATTTATTTCATGTAAAATTCTGCTAATAAAACCTTACTTGCTTGATCCTAGGTCCATGGTGTGCAAATAAAGAAGAAGACCTAAATCACCATTTAATTGGTGATTAAGAGCCTACCAAGTAGCCATTGATTTTAGAGTGAAGATTTTGTCAGACTAGGGCATCAAATCGAAAATCCAGGAGTTCAGTGGATAGAAGACAGACTGAGCGACGCACTGCCCAAAACTGGGCGCGCGCGCGCTTGAGTTTTGGGCCACGTGCTGTTCACGTGGCCCCCTTTTCCCTGGTGTCGATAAAACCCCCCAGGGGTCTTCAGTTGGGCAGATCCAGAGTTAGAACAAGTTGTGTAGCTTTGTTTTTAGTTTGTAGTTATTGTTGTTGTTGTTGTTCTAGTTTTAAGTTTTAGCCATTAGAGTGAAAGAGAGAGAGTGTGTAAAGTGTTGTATTTGAAGGGTGACAAGATAATACAAGTACTACTTCTCTTCCTTCTTTCCATTTACTTGTCTTTACCATTTACTTTTACTTCCTTATTGTAGTGTAACTCTTTCTTCTTCACCTCTTTTCTTTTACTTTGTTGTAGTGTAACTTCCTCTCTTTAACTTTTCTTTTCTTTTGTTTTCTTGTAGTGCAACTCCCTTTTCCACCTCTTTTCCTTTGTTGTTTCTTTTACTTTCATGGCTAACTAACTTTTTATTAGTATGGCTAACTAACTACTAACCCACTAATTTCTAACACTTGATTGATAACCCAAATGAGTCAATAGTGTCAAACAAGCCTTGTGCAAACAAGAGCTATGGCAACTTAAGATGAGGGTTCTAACTCTAATTTGCCTACAAGTATTTACTTTCTTATACTTCATGCTTAATGAGTTTTGATGATCTATGAGTTGTGTACTTTACTTGTTATTATAAGTTAGAGACTTTTTCTTTTAACTTCGCCGATACCAATAGTGCACTCGAGTCTTCTCTTATTCTCGCCTTCTATCGGATCTTGATAAGGGAATGTCCGAGTTTTTGCCGTGTAAGGCTAAGTTTTAGGATGAACTTTCACTCGATTTCCACGTGAATAGTTCCAATGCAAAAGGATTGTGTTCGCCTATGATTCATCGTGAGGCTATCTTCCAAAAGTTAGAAATTAGTGGGAGCACTTAGTAGAAGTTAGCCATGCATTTTTACAACTAAGAAAAAAAATCACTTTTATAAACCACCAAAATATTTTCCAATAATTCTTCAAAAAACTTGTTTTCACTTTTCAATTCTTTATTTGGACACAAAGAACTTTCTTTCTTCTTGAATTTTGAAGCTGCATCAAGCTTCCATCGCTCTCCCTCCTTGTTGATATGATCCGTATAGCCACTTTGCTACTACGGAAGAATCGCAAAAGCAGTAACATCAACCCACACTTCCTTCTCTTATTTTAGTACTTGCTTTTTGTCGATCAATTAGCAAAACACCTTTTCACCCCCCATCTAGGTGTATTTCAATTAGTATCAGAGCCTTGGTCTCTAGTTTTTGGTTTAACAATCTTAGAGAGATTCTAATTGCTAATTACTTCTTTCACAAATTCATCCTCATCAACTTTAGTAAAAATGGCCGAAAGTATTAAGACCCATCCCAATTTTGATGATCTTAACTTTCCTATATGGAAGGTTAAGATGATCGTATTTTTGCAATCCTTAGGAAGCCGGGTTGCAAAAGCGGTGACTAAACCCTTTAGTATACCCATTGGTGATGAGGACATTTGGTCTGATATTGCCACTAAAGAGTTTGATGCAAATGCTAAGGTACACTATACCTTGCTTCAAGTTTTGAACGATGACAATATTGCTAGGGTCATCCATTGCAAATCCGTGCACGAGATTTGGACCCACCTAATAGTCACACACGAGAGAATATCACAAGTTAAGAGAGTAAAAATTGATCTCTTATGTTCCCAATATGACAATTTCACCATGCATGATAATGACACCATTGATGACATAGTAACAAGATTTACTAAAATAACTAATGGTCTTGTTTCTTTAGGTGATGCCATTGACAATGATCAAAAAGTAAGGAAGGTCATTCGGGCATTTTCACCCTCAAAGAAAGTTAAGGCTACTATATTGAAGGAGCTAAACGACAAAGAAGAGATGGAGCTCGTCGGTCTTATAGGAAACCTTAAGACCCATGAAATGGAGAGGAAGTCAAGGGAAGAGATGGCAACACAAAAGTAGAAAGTGATCGCTTTCAACTCCACTCCCACCATCTCTAACGATGATAATGAAGAAGATGATGATGAAGAATTCTCCCTCCTAATGAAAAATGTAACGATGTATAACAAGGCCACGTTTAACAATAGAAGAAGATGGCAAGAAAAAGAGACAAGAAGGTCATATGCTTCAATTGTCGGAAGCCGGGCTACATGGTTACAGATTGTTTGGAGACCAAAAGTAAACCTTCAACCTCCAAGAAGCCTTATAAAAAGAAGGCTCTTAAGGCTACATGGGATTCAGAGAGTAAAACCGATGAAGAAGTAGATACTGCACATGTGTGTTTCATGGCTAATGATAACACACCTAAGGTAACATCCGAACCCTCACTTGGCGATTATGAATTAACAATGGATGAATTGGGTGAGGCTTTTGAGGAGTTGTCTAACAATTATAATTTTCTTAAAAAGAAGTATTTAAAAATGAAAAAATGAAACCCTTCAAAATAAAATTATTATTCTTTCTAAAGAAAAAGATGATTTATCTTTCACACTCTCATCCACACAAAAATATTTTGATGCATATAAAATTTCATGTAAAGTAAAATTTTCATTAATTGATAAAAATGAAATTTCTATTCTCAAAGATAAAATTAATTCTTTAAGAGATGTATTAAAGAAATGTGAGTTTGATAAAGTTAGGTTGGAGGCAATGTTTCTTAAGAAACTTACTCCAAAGAAACATGTTCATATCACACATGCTCATTATACCACATATATTCACACTCCTAAATCACAACATATACATACACATCATGCTAGATATACTACACACAACAAATATGTTCACACCCTATACTCTCATCTGCTTTTATTTATGGTAGAGTTTATTCATGCACTTATCGTGACTGAAAAGGTCACTTAGCCAAATTTTACTTTGATAAAATAAATACTCCAAATGATCACATTTGGGTTCAAAATTCTAACATTAAAGGACCCAAGAAAATTTAGGTACCAAAATCAATCAATTTGTTACTTGATATAAGTACACACCAAAACTTCAAGACGTAGGGAGCGGTGGTATCTTGATAGCAGTTGCCCAAGGCATATGACTTAGGATATCAACAATTTTGCAACCCTATCAAGGTACCGTGAAGGTGGCACCGTCACCTTCGAAGATGATTCCAAAGGAAAATTTCTCGGTATAGGTAACATTAAAATTGGCTCCTCGTCTTTGATTGAAAATGTTGTTTTAATTGATGGTCTCAAGCATAGCCTCCTGATTATTAGTCAAATTTGTGATAGAGATTTCAAAGTGATTTTTGATGATTTAGCTTGCAATATTTTAGATAGACAAACCAATGCATGTGTACTTTTCGATTTTCGTGAAAATAATATGTACATAATTGATATGTCAAATTTACAATACAATGCTACATATTTAAATGCTTTTAATGAAGAGTCTTGGTTATGGCATAGGAGACTAGGCCATATTTTATCTGACCATCTATCTAAAATCAACAATAAGGAAGTGGTGAAGGATATCCTTATTTGAAATTTGAGAAGGACCACATTTGTGATGCGGCCAACTTAGAAAACAAACCAAGTCCTCTTTCAAAACAATCAAGGATATCATGACATCGAGACCTTTGGAGTTAATTCACATGGATTTATTTGGTCCAAGTAAAACCAAAAGTCTAAGTGAAAATCATTTTGTCTTTATTTTCGTTAATGATTTTTCTCGTTTTACGTGAATTTTCTTTTTAGAACACAAAGATCAAGCCTTTTCACATTTTCAAGTATTTAGAAAAAGAGTTGAAAAAGAAAAAGATTTTCCGATTTTACGTATAAGAGTGATAGAGGTGGTGAATTTATTAACCTTTATCACCTATTGTGAAGAACATGAAATTAAACATGAACTATCATGTCTTAAAACTTCACAACAAAATGGAGTCGTTGAAAGGAGAATCGTACTCTTCAAAAAATGGTTAGGACAATGATAAATGAATACGACTCCCTTAATACTTATGGGCCGAGGCCGTAAACACATCATGTTACATCTCAAATAGAATTTATTTTTGTAAAAATACTTCTAAAACTTCATTTGAAATTTACTATTTGAGAAAACATAATGTTTCTTACTTCAAAGTTTTTGTTTGTAAATGCTTCGTTTTAAACACTAAGACAATTTAAGAAAATTTAATGCTAAATCTTATAAAGCCATATTTGTTGGGTATTCAAATACTAGTAAGGCCTATAGAGTCTTCAATGTTAGCCCAGAGACCTTTCACCTTAGTTTTGATGATGACTAACTTATGAAGTTAGTTTACTAATGATCTTGTGTTTATTTAGTTCCAGTTATTGATCAAGATCTTAGTAGGTATTTAGCTTCAACAAAAGAGTTTTGGAGCTAACACATATAGATTTAAGAGCTCGCGCATCAAGATCGCATCTAGCACTTAGATGGAGTCAAGCTTTTTGAATCGTGTTTGGATCGAGTCGGCTTGGAGAAGGAGTTCTACAAGAAGACTTCAGTTTGAATTTGTGTTTAGATCTTGTGTAAGATAGGCTAGTGTTGATATGCTCAAGTTCACATACACACACAAGTTCAATACGTTTGGTTTTCGGTTAAACCGGTTTGAATTTCAAATATATATATATATATGATTTTCATGAATAGATAGAATAAAACAAATTTATATGGTTTAATGTATATTGAATTTTATCTATATACATCTGTGCTTAATATATTTGAAAAAACTTATTTTGATGATTCAATTTCATGTGTATAAAGTTTTGTAATTAACAAAACTTATTTGGATTTCATGTCAAAAACATAGATATATTATTTACATGTGTATTGGATTCTATCCATACATAATATGCTTCAAATGTATTTCAATATCATATTTTTGTATTTATGCAAGTTTTGGAGAAAATGGATTTTCATTTCAAAATCTAAGTTTTAAAAAATATGGTTTTTGGTTTAATTTTTAACTTTTATATCACAAAAATAGTTCAAATAGTTTGTAATATGCGTTGATTTTGGTCACACATATTTATTCTTCAAATATTTATAAGAATGTAATTTTGTGAAATTTATGAGAATTCATAGAATTTTATCGAAGTTAAAAAGATAAAGTTTCAAGTCCCATATCCCAGCCTGAGCCTTCTGGCGGTCGACCGGCCGGTCGACCGATCGGTCAACCGACGTACACAAGGACGTGCACAAGGCCAGCCTATAAGGCTGGTCGACTGGGCGATCGACCGACTGTAACTACCCAACTCTCGGGTAGAGCCGGTAGACCGGGTGGTCGACCGACAGCCTGAGTGCCTTTAGGCTCGGTCGACCGGGACGGTCAGAAATATGACAGTTGGACGGTCGATTGGCCGGTCGACCGGAAGGTCAAAAATGACCTTTTCTGACTGCCAACGGCTATAATTTTAAGAGCCTATAAATAGGGCTTCTCTCAAGCTGTTTTTAATAAGATTTTTAAGAGCTTTTCTTCTCATCTTTTCAAGTATTTAGCAGCAAGTTTTAAAAGGTTTTTGAGCTAAAAAGATTTATCTTTTATTTGTTTTAAAGTATTGGAAAAATCAAAGAAAAGAGAGTCTTTGGGAAATTGGTTTTGATCTTTATTTCAATATCTATTTGGTATTTTTCCCAAGTGTTTTCCTTTGTTATTTTCTTTTTCAAGCACTTTAATTTCTCACACTTGAGCTATCATCTCTATCCTATCTATAGGATCTTATTTTTGTGAGAAAAATTGTTTGTGGTCTATTGTGATCACCTAGTATTGTTTGTGATCATTGGATCACTAAGATTGTAATCTCTTCTTTGCTTTGGGTTTGTGTCTATCCCTCTTGTGTAGAGGTGATTGTGGTTGAGATTTAGCTTTGTGCCTTATCCCTCTTGTGTAGAGGTGACGTGTTTGAGAGAGGAGTAGTGTACTCTAAGTGTAGAGTTTTAATTCCTCAATGGAGGTCCCTTTGTGGAAGTCCTGTGTGGGTATAGTGAAAATCCTTCTGTGTGAAGGTGGGGACGTAGAGCAGTGGCTCGAACCTCGAAATGTATCTTGTTGTTTGCGTTTGGTTCACTATCTCTTAACTCTATCTCTCTTATATCTTGAATTGATTTATATTGCACATATTCATCTGCTAGATATAGTTGTGTGTCTATACTTGTGTTAAACCAAGAGAGCTTCATATAGCACCTCAACTCTTAATTTAGAGGAATCTCGAGGAGATAGTTCAGAGTCCTTCACCAGGAATTCAGTACACTCTTTGATTACACATAGTGTGTTGCAATTGAGTTTTAAATTTCGCATAATTTATCTTTAGATTAGCTAGTACACCTATTCATCCTCCCTCTAGGTGTATTTCATTCAATAGATCTACTTTGACTATTGAAGAATCTATACATTCAAGTTTAAGGAATCTAATGCTTTTATGAAATGTTGTAGAGATTGATTCCTCAGGTGAAGACATGAAGAAGATAACATTGAAAAACTTCCTATAGAATAAGAAAAGCCAAAGATTAATGTACAAGGTGAGTTCAAGCGATTGAAGTAGAGCCAACACAACCACTTTTAAAGGATTGGAGATTTGCTTCAAACCATCCCAAGGATCTCATCATAGGTGATGTATCCAAGGGGGTAACTACTCGATCCAAGCTCCATGATTTATGTGGGCATTTTGCTTTTATTTCACACATTGAGCTCAAAAACATCCTCGAAGCCGAGGCCAATTCATATTGGTTGCATGCAATGCAAGAAGAGCTAAATCAATTTGAGCGCAACTAAGTTTGACATCTTATTGCTAAACCCTATGATAGACCAACTATTGGTACTAAATGGATCTTTAAGAATAAATTGGATGAGTCAAGTAATGTTGTAGAAATAAAGTTAGGTAGTGGCCTAAGGTTACATCCAAATCGAAGGTATCGATTTGAGGAAACCTTTATACCCGTAGCACGACTTGAAACCATACGGATGACACTTGCCTTTGCTTCTTATAAAGATTTCAAACTTTTTTAAATGGATGTCAAAATTTACTTTTTTAAATGGTTTTATTGAAAAAGAAGTGTATGTTGAACAACCCCGGGTTTGTTGATCCAACACATCTGGATTTTGTGTACAAACTTGATAAAGCTTTATATGATTTAAAACAAGCTTCAAGAGCTTGGTATGAAAGACTTTCAACTTTTCTAATTTCAAACGTATTTGTTAAAGGTAAAGTTGACACCACTTTGTTTACAAAGTATATAGATAGTGATATCTTAATTATTCAAATTTTTGTTGATGCTATTATTTTTGAATCCACTAATGAAAATCTTTATAAAGACTTTGAATCATACATGAAGAATGAGTTTGAGATGTCTATGATGGGAAAGCTAAACTACTTTCTTAGCCTCCAAATCAAGCAAGGAGTGATAAGATTTTCATTAATCAAGCCAAGTACACAAGAAAACTCATCAAGAAATTTGAACTTGAAGATGCAAAATTAAGCAAGACTCCCATGGCCACTCCTACTAAGTTTGATAAGGATGAACAAGGTATAAATATAGACATTAAACTTTATAGAAGTATGATTGATAGTTTACTTTATTTGATGGCTAGTAGGCCAGATATTATGTTTAGTGTATGTCTATGTACTAGATCTCAATCTAGTCCTAAAGAGTCTCACTTAATTGCGATAAAGCGCATTATTAGATATCTTAAGGGCACTATTGGAATGAGCTTGTGGTATCTGAAAACTGGATAATTTTTCATGATGAATTATTCGGATGCCGACTATACCGGTTGTAGAGTGAATAGGAAGAGCATTAGTGGTACTTGTCAATTTTAGGAAATTACCTTATTTTATGGTCTTCCAAGAAATAAAATTCAGTAGCCCTCTCAACCGCCGAGGCGGAGAACGTTGCGGTCGGGGCTTATTGTGCACAACTCCTATGGATGAAACATACTCTTCTTGACTATGATTTGCATTATGACCATATTAAAATATTTTGTGATAATACTAGCACCATTCATACGACCAAAAATGCAAATCAACATAGCATGAATAAGCACATAGATATTCGATATCACTTTCTTAGAGATCACCACTATGAGAAAGGCGATATTGAAATTGATTATATTTTCACCAATTTTTAACCTGTGGACATTTTTACTAAACCACTAGATTATATAGATTTTCATTCATTTATGGTGAGTTAAATGTTTGTATTATGGATTCATAAGTTTTGAAAATATTTTCAAATTATTTTTTACATGTATTTTTAAACTTCATATCTCTTTTATATATCAGTCTTTACCCTTTTTGATGCATGACAAAAAGGGAGAGATACCTGAGTTATTAAGTTAATTTGGTATTCTATATCCATTCTCTTTGCCATGTCTTTTATACTGTTTTTGGAGGAAGGAGGATTGGAAGGATGGTAGACTATATATGCATATTATTCTATATTGATATCATTTTTATATATGCATATATGTATTACTTGCTTATATTGTCAAATCCATTTAAAGTCATAATGTTTTCTTATACTTGATAGATAGCGTAACTTGAGGGGGAGCTTTTCAAACTCTTTCCCATCTTTTATTTTAAATAACTCACATATTTTGTCATCATCAAAAAGGGGAAGATTGTTGGCCCAAGGTTACAATCACCCAGTTTTATGGTTTTGATGATAACAAAATATATGTGATTATTTGTACTAATCAAGTTCAAGTGTTTAAGTATATTTCAAGATTTTAAGGATTCAAGGAGTTTTGTTCCTCTAAAGGAAGGTGTTGAAGACTCAAGAAGATTCAAATACGGGATTAAAACTCAAAAGCACTCGATGTCGCTAATGGAGAAGCCTGGTTGAAGATCTTATAGCCACCTAGAGCCTTGTAAGATATTAGTTTGTTAAAGTGTAGAATAAAGTAGTGATGCTCAAGAAGTTACACAAACAAAATACATGATTTCAAAAAATATAAGTTTTGGTAGTATTGATATTTTGCATGTTTGGTTTTGATACATGTCTCATAATTTTTCTCAAATTTTATAACAAGTTTAGAACATGTATTTCATCACTTATACATTGCTACATTTCCTATAAACTAATACAAAAATTTTAGAAAATATTTGAAACTCAAAAGTTTTCATAGAAAACTGTTTCAGGCCAGAATAGTCGACCGCCTGGTCGACCAGTGCCCATTGCAGGCCAGAACGGTCGACCGCCCGGTCGATCGGGCTTTTGGCCAAGGGGTGTGCACATTTGTGCATGTTGTCGGTTGACCTTGCGGTCGACCGATCGGTTGACCGACTGAGAAACCCTAACTCGTAGTTAGGGTTAGTCGACTGATAATTTAGTTTTTCTTTTTAAACTACTGAGCGGTCGACCGTCCGATCGATCGGAGCCACGGCTCTTTTCTGGATGACCTGCGATAGCCTGCCAGATGGCCATAGCGGGTAGTTCTTGAATCTATTTTATTTTTAGTGGATTCCAATAGGCATTTTTAGTTTCCAAGTGTCTAAACACACTCTAAATAACCTGGTATGATTTATAAATGATATTTATTCATTGCCCATATTTGTAGGTCATTGGTTTGGTTTTAGACAAGAAAAATACACAAGTTTACAAGTTTTCAAGTTTGTTTCAAAAGAGAAAAGTTTTTCTAACTTGCAATCTCCAAGTTCTTTCTTTTCAAAGCTTTTTTTAGTTGGTTTTAAAACTCTCTTATTCTTTCTAACTGAATTTCAGCTGTCACTTAACTTCTTGAGCAACACTTCATATTCTATCCTATAGGAAGTTGTAAGAGAGAGTGTCTGTGATCTTGTTAGATCACCAAGTACTTTGTAATCTCAATTGGCTTTGTGCTATCTCTTGTGTAGATGGTTGAGTTGGTGGAGTTGTGTACTCCAGTCTTGTGTAGACCAAGTTGTAGTTCCTTTGTGTAAGGTCTCTTTATGAAAGATCCCTTAGAGGATAGTGAAATCCTTCATAGTGGTGAAGGCGGGACGTAGAGTGGTGGCTTGAACCTCGAAACAAACTCCTTTGTATTTGCGATTGCTTGTATCTTGCTCTATATTGTTTTTCATTTTTCATACTTGTGTAATTGTTCATCTTACATTCTATAATTGCTTTCATTCCATCACTTTCATTACCAGTTTATACTCATCTCAACAAGGAGGTAATTGAGCACCTCAACTCATTATCTAGAGGAATCAAAGAAGAGAAGATCTAGAGCCCTTCACGGGGAATTCGTTTCAATTCTTGTTTTGAGTGACCGTTTGCAAAACACCTATTCACCCCCTCTAGGTGTATTTCACACTTTTGGTACTTGTTAATTTTTAGAAAATTATCTTGTTTCGCGGTCTTCCAAGAAACAAAATTTCGTAACCCTCAACTGCCAAGGCGGAGTATGTTGCGGAAGAGGTTATTGTGCACAAGTCTTTTGGATGAAACATACTCTCCTTGACTATGATTTGCATTATGACCATATTAAGATATTTTGTGATAATATTAGTACTATTCATATGACCAAAAATACAAATCAACATGGCAAGATCAAGCACATTGATATTCGATGTCACTTTCTTAGAGATCACAATGAGAAAGGCGATATTAAAATTGATTATGTTTCCACTGATTTTCAACTTGAGGACATGTTTACTAAACCACTAGATTATAATAGATTTTCATTCATTTATGGTGAGTTAAATGTTTGTATTATGGATTCATAAGTTTTGAAATTATTTCATGTATTTTTAAATCATCTATACATGAATTCTTCAAATTAAATATCTCCTTTTTGTTGATGCCGTTTCCCTTTTTGATACATGACAAAAAGACGGCGAGATATTTGAGTTATTAAGTTATTTTAGTATTTTGTGAACTTCATGCATATCCATTTTCATTACCATGCTTATATACAATGCCATGATTTATTGTTTTCATTCATTGCTTATTGTTTTTGGAGGAAGGAGGAAAGGAAGGATGGTAGGCTATATATGCATATTATTCTAAATTGGTATCATATTTATATATGCATATATGTGTGACTTGCTTATATTGTCAAATCCATTTAAAGTCATAATGATTTCTTGTACTTGATAGATAGCATAATTTGAGGGGGAGATTTTCCAAGCCCTTTCCTATCTTTTATTTTAAATAACTCATATGTTTTGTCATCATCAAAAAGGGAGAGATTGTTTGCCTAAGGTTACAATCACCCAGTTTTATGGTTTTAATAATAATAAAACATACATGGTTATTTTGTACTAATCAAGTTCAAGTGTTAAGTATATTTCAGGGTTCTAATGGACTTAAGGTTTTCTTCCTCTAAAGAAAGGTGTTGAAGACTCAAGGATATTTAAGTACGGGATTGAAGCTCAATGCACTTGATGTCACAAAAGGAGAAGCCCGCTTGAAGATCTTGTACTCACCTAGAGCTTTGTAAAATATTAGTTTGTTGAAGTGTAGAATATAGTTGTAATGTTCAAGAAGTTATACACACAAAATACACGATTTCGAAAAATACAAATTTTGATAGTATTGGTATTTTGCATGTTTGGTTTTGATGCATGTCTCATAATTTTTTCAAAAATTTATAACAAGTTTAGAACATGTATTTCATCACCAATACATTGCTATATTACTTATAAACTAATACAAAATATTTTTAAAAATGTTTGAAACTCAAAAACTATCCAGAAAACTGTTTCAGGCCAGGACGATCGACCGAACGGTCGACCGGTGCCTATTTCAGGCCAAATTGGTCGACCGCCCGATCGACCAGTGCCTATTTCAGGCCAAAATGGTCGGCCGCCCGATCGACTGGGCCTTGGCCAAGAGATGTGCACGTTTGCGCACATTGTCAGTCGACCGACCGGTCGACTGACTGAAAGCCCTTTGCTCTCGGGTTGGGCCGGTTGTCCGGGGCGGTCGACCGACCTTTTGTTTTTCCCTTTCGAATTGAAGGGCGGTCGACTGGAGCCAGCGGCTCTTTTCTGGATGAGCTGGCGATCGACCGACCGATCGACTGACAGCTTGTCAGTTGTCCATAACGGCTAGTTTTTAAATTTATTTTGTTTTTAGTAGATTTCAACGGGCATTTTTGGTTTCCAAGTGTCTATGCACACCCTAAATGACCTGGTATGATTAACAAACGATATTTATCTATTGCCTATACATATGGGTCATTGGTTTTGGTTTTTAGACAACCGTATAACACAAGTTTACAAGTTTTCAAGTTTGTTTCAAAAGAGAAAATTTTTTCTAACTTCCAATCTTCAAGTTCTTTCTTTTCAAAGCTATTTTCAGTTGGTTTTAAAGTTCTTCTATTCTTTCTAACTGAATTTTAGCTCTTACTAACTTCTTGAGCTACACTTCATATTCTACTCTATTAGAAGTTGTAAGAGAGAGTGTTTATAATCTTGTTGGATCACCAAGAGCTTTGTAATTTCAATTGGCTTTGTGCTACCTCTTGTGTAGAGGGTTGAGTGGTGGAGTTGTTTACTCCGGCCTTGTGTAGACCAAATTATAATTCCTTTGTGTAAGATCTCTTTGTGGAAGATCCCTTAGAGGATAGTGAAATCCTTCATAGTGGTGAAGGCGAGGATGTAGAGCAGTGGCTCGAACCTCAGAATAATTTTTTTGTGTTTGCGATTGCTTGTGTCTTACTCTCTATTGCTTTTCATTATTCATACTTGTATAGTAGTTCATCTTGCATTTTATAATTGCTTTCATTCCATCATTTTCATTATCGGTCTATACTCATCTCAATAAGGAGGTAATTGAGCACCTCAACTCATTATCTAGAGGAATCAAAAAGGAGGAGTTGTAGAGCCCTTCACGGGGAATTTAGCTTCAATTCTTGTTTTGAGAGACCGTTTGCAAAATACATCAAAAGTATTTTTAAAATTGCATTTGATTAGAAAAATACCTATTCCCCCTCTTCTAGGTGTATTTCATATTATATTGAGGACCATGGTGAAATCGGATTTAAGAAATTCAATCCATTTTCAAATTAAAAATCCTGAAATAAATCATCGATACTGGTCGACATCGAATCTGGCCGGATTTAGATAAATTCAAAAAAATTTAAAAAAATACATTAAGATAGTAAATATTATTCTAAGAAAAAAGTGAAAGCGGTTTCCAGAAATTTAACTCCATTTATAATTTAAAATTTTGAGAATCAATTGGCGGTACCATCGATACACATTTTAGAGATTTTATAGAAATAATCTAGAAAAATTCTGAAAAATCATGAAAAATCCCAAATGTTATTAAACAGTGGTTGAAACTGAAATGGTCAAATCTGACTACTTGAGAGGCCAAATCAAGCAGTATCGCTATACGAGCATAATAAATATGAGAAAATAAAAAAATACAATCAAAAAATCGAGATACGTATCTGAGTATGTATCCTGACAACGGGGTGTTACATTTACCCATTTTCCTCATGCCTAAACTGTTGTTTCTTACATAAGCATTGTATAAGTTTATGCTTCATCATCTGTTGTAAATTCCTGTCCTAAAATGATAACTACGCTTCCAGACATTTCACCATATGAATTCATTTCCTACCAAAATATTGTTATATTAAAGAAAAGAAATAAATTGAGGAAAGCAACATAAAAATAATAATTAAAGACTGCCACCTTAGTCGCAGTACCTAAAATAATTGAGGAACGCGATTACTGTATATGTTTATACTTTTACGAAAAGTGTTTTATCAATAGTCGCAGTCCTTAAATAATAGATGACTGTTACTATAACAGTAACTTTAATATAATAAAGTCCACGACTAAAGTCGCAATCCTAATATAACTGTGGCAGCGACTAAGGTCGTTGCAGATAAGGATTTGAAATTTTTTAATTAAACACTGCGACCTTAGTCGTTGTACCGAATTAATTAATGACTATGACATAGACATCAACTTTAATATATTAAAGGACTGTGATTAAGGTCGCAAACCTAATGTAATTAAAGACTGTGACTAAGGTCACAGTTTAAAAGAATTGTGAAATTTTTTATTAAAAACTGTGACCTTAGTCGCATCTTTTAATAAAAAAAATATACTAGGTCGCAGTGTCAATATAAACAAAAATAATTTTTCAGTGACAATTACGATGAAGAATAACATAAATAATAAATAAATCAGAAAAAAACTAACCTCTGGAATAGCATACAAAGATCTCCCTCTTGCTGTATTTGCTTCATTTTGTGATGAAGTTGAACTTGATGATAACTGATACATATTCAGATGGAGAGAAAGGGGTGGGGCCGGCGGTGATATGGGTGGCGGGAAATAAATTATGGTTGGGACTCGCTATAAAAAAGACAGGCCGAGAGAGATCTGATATAGGGAGAAAATTGAGATAGAGATCTCGATGGAGATCTGATAGATGAAATCTAGGTCTACGAACTTAAAATCAATATCTGATCCTGCTTTAGTAAGAACGAGACTCTTTGCGAATTCGAAATCCAGATCTGACAGCGTGCGGAGATAAAGAGAGAGATAGAGACAGAATAGAGAGAGAGAAATAATAATAAAGAATATAAAGCTAATCTCATCCCTTTTTTGAACAACAGGGGCTTTTAATAATTTTAGTTATTTTTCAAAGCAGGATCTTCATGAAGATTACCCAGAACTATGGCAAATATTGTGCCACGTCACTGTCGGCTGAGAAACACTCTCAACTGTTGGCGGATATGCATTTTTTCTTATATATATATTGTAACGCCCCGATCCTAAGGATACGGAGACGTTATGGCGACGCATATACGCGAGGAAAATACCCCACGTATACGCGCTAAGCCCAAAATTATAACCTGAACAAGCTATAATCAGAATTATAATAATCAAGGACCACTGCAATAATACATATAAGACTACACATGATAGCAATGAATAACAGGAAGAAAATGGCAGCTGAACAGAAGTCAAAGGTGATATATAGGAAACAAAGAATAATAACAAGAATAAAATGCAAGTATACCAGAATCAAAGGGAGAGGACCCAAGCTCCTCGCAAGGCGTGCCGTCTCATCGAATACCTGCACATTAGAACCATCGTCCAATAGCTGGACGTGCAAACCCAGGGTCGTCAGAACGCGACCATAATGAGTGTGTGTGAAAAGGGAAAGAACTCGTGCAGAAGAAACCAAGTGCATATAAAATAGTAAGAACAACTGCAGATAGGAAGACTAAATAACAAGATAAATATCTGAGCAGTAACACATATAGTAACAATATGAATACAGGTAGAAGACAAATGGCACAACGGTAAATATACAATCAGTGTCAAGGGGTGCAATCTATCACATGTCACTAGGTGTTATACAATCCGGTCCTGGTTATGGTCATATGTCTATCATAGAGATATATATATATACAATCAGGTGATTAATGTCAGTCACAATACATTAACAGTTCATTATCATTTATTATGTCAGCGAACACCAATTGCCACCTGTAATAGACGCATCCCATACTACGCCTACTACATGTGTCAATCAGGGTCCTAAGTTATTGAAATTAGTGGAAGAGACTTTGTCCATGCTTTAGGTGGGTTCCGTACATACCCGGAACCACGGCCCAATCACCTGGCGCTGAACCAAGTCCTACCGCTAGGTAGTCAATATCAATAACAATAACAATGTGTCAATACAATGACAATTGAACAATACGGGATGTCAGTCATCCCCCGGAACCCTGCAGTGGAACCGTATCTCGGCTGCGCAACCTGTATCCTAGGTCCACCCAAAATACAGACGCTGTCTCCTCCATCAATTTCCCCAATCCAAGTGTAAGTTGTCCATTTACATTATTATTTATAACAATCAATATCCATGTCATTTCGATTACTGGGACGATACAGTAACAGTAACAATATCAATGTAACAATAACAATGTGAACAATATTATCGTGTAAACGGTAGAACAATATAACAATGAAAGTGTTACGGTCCAACAATACTTTCCCAGTAACTTTCAATAACATGAATTTATACAATAACAGTAGATAATACTCAATAGCTGTCTCATCTAGAACTGATGGATATCTCATATGCCTGTACTGCATATAACAATAGCCGATATACATCTCTACCAACTCATATAAGCTCTGAAGTACCAGATCATTGACATCGAATAGATCACCATCATAATAACCCGATCTCTATCAACTACAGTAATCCAGTCTCTAACATCATAACAAGTCCACATCAATATCTGAATGAATCATCACTTAAGTTGTTATCAATGAGAGAATATCAAGTCAAGAGGTCCTCCACATAAAATATATCAACTGTCCTCTATAACTCAAGTCCAGTCCAAATCTCAGTCCAACTCTGAAATAGTCCATATATCATTCAATCATCAAGATCGCTAATCCTTTGATAAAGTAAGATCATATCTAACATGTCCTCAAATAGCTGCAACATAGAATGGCTACTACTGATATTTTACATCAACGACATATCCTCTGATAGTTCTCATATATTCAACTATAGATCCAAGTCATCACAACCAATTCATAATCCCAATAGTTCTATAATCATCTAGTTTCATTACTCGTCTAGTAGTCTGATATAATAATTGTTGTTCCATCATATCACAATATCCAGTACTAGTCCTCTCACTCTACCATACAACTCTGACTCTCAAGTCTTCACAATCACCACTTCTATTAATGATCAGTCATAATATCCCAACACTCGGTATCACGACATATTCATGCATATAAGTTCTATCATGAAATCTCAATACTATGTACCATAACATATACATGTATCTAAGATCTATTCGATCAAGTCATTCCATCCAATATCCATCTCTCGATATTATGTACATCCATCTATATCCATTACATAACCCATGGATGAAGTCCACAATCCATCTAGGAACCATACACAGCAGTCAGAACCATCTTAGTCGACTATAGAGGTAGTACAAGTCGACTAGGGGCAAGGCAAGTCGACTAACTCCTCTGTCAGAACACATATCAGAGATACATCATCACCTATTCTTCTCACATTCTCTCTAATACTTACATACTCTTCAACACACATGACTACACTAAAAATCTAAGTATTCATATGGTAAATAAAGGATTCCAACATCATAGATATATGCATCTCCTATTCTATGCATTCATCATGTAGGGTAAAGGGAATGACAAATCCACTACCATACTTAAAGTTCTCCACACTCATAACAATATAACACATTAAATGATCAATCACATACATAAAAACATTTACAATTTACTCCAAATTAAAGAATGAGAGAGATGAGGAGAAACACTCACATTAACATGAAGTGCACATGCCATGGGGAGATCTCGGCTGTAATGTGTTGCCGTGGTTGCATGTGGTACACACAACAGTGGTGGAGGTGCTGTCGCGGATGGGTGTTGGCGGCAGGGAGGTGCTCGTACTGATCTGTTGAAGTGGGTGTTGGTTCGGCCATAGCGAAGGATGCAGCTAGTTAGTTCGTTCCAAGAGGCTATAAACTAAAGGAATATAAGCTAGAGCAAGAAGAAAGTGAAATACAAATCAAATAGAATTCATCTTCAAGTCTAAATTCCCCATTCTGTGTACATGGCCATTTATAAGGAAACCATGCCTCTGACATTTTCTAATAAAGATTGTAAATTGCAGCGATTTCATTACTTTGCAAATAACCCCTACAACCAATTCTTTCAACTCATCCATTAGTCCTTGCAGGGATGGGACTCATCAAAGTTCTCCACGATCTTAGCAAGGTCAAGAAGAAGTTAGCTAATTCAAGTGAAATTCCCAAATCCAACCTTTTGATCCAGATTGATTTTCACTTCTTATGTAGAAACCCCCACCGCAAGCATATGAAAAACTAACTTCAAAATAATCAGAAAAATTATTCCAACTGTTTATTAAACTTTGTGATCAAGAACCCCAATCTGATCGCATAAAACCATAGAAAAGCTACTTCTTGCTTAACATCACAGTACACAAATTCCAGTGATAAATATTTCCAAGATCACAAATGTAATACCAAAAATCCAATCTTTTTTTTTTATAAACTCCGCATTACAAACCTTTGCAGAATAGCAACGCTAATTATAATTCTAATTAAGTACATGAAACCCTTACCTTCGATGATTTTCACTTGGAAGGGAGAGAAGAGGGAGGGGGGTACTCCGGCCATGGAGATGCACGACCACGACGGAGCTCCGGGGTTGAGGAGGGGTGCTTCGTGGTTCGCCGGTGGAGGTTATAGCAATGAATGGGGAGGGCGAGCCCACGGCCTGGTGCGGATCTCGCCGGAGACGAGAGGGAGGGCTCCGGCGGGGACCGTGCTGCCTGGACGCGCGCGCACGAAGGAGAGGAAGCCGGCTGCGGGTCTGTTGGGCTCACGCTGGTGCGGATCTCGCCGGGGGTGGCCATGGTGATGAGGGGCGGTGGAGATCTGAGTGGTGGCGGCTGGATGTTGGAGGGGGATGGAGATTAGGTTAGGGTTAATCTTAGGATTAAATAAAGGTGGAGATAGGGTTATAGGGCATTGGTATTGGATTGGGTTTGAGTTAGATCCAAATAGAGTAACGGGTAGTGGGTTTGGTCCAAATGGGTTTGGACTTAGAAAATAGAAACGGGTAATGGGTTATGGAATCCAACCAGGTATCGGTAGGATCATGGATACAAGGAAAGGAGATAATGCATCTACTAATAAAAGGACAATTAATAATATTAAATAATTAACACTAATAACAACAACAATAATAATCATAACGGAAATTATAAAATGTCAAATTACTATCTACTGTCTCAAAAATAATTTTCATACTTAATAATAATAATCTCAGAAAAAATAATAAATCAACTTGATTAAATAAAAATACTCAGTAAATAAAAATAAATACTTGAAGAAAATAAAATACAGTAGTCTAGATTAGGGATATATATATATATATATATATATATATATATATATATATATATATATATATATATATATATATATATAGAGAGAGAGAGAGAGAGAGAGATAGAGAGAGAGAGAGAGAGGGAGGGAGGGGGGAGAGATAGACTTGTGTCCTTCCAAAAGGATTTGAACCCGAGTCCTTTCAACTTAAATATAACCCTCCGACATTCGAATACAAGATCCACTCCGTTAAGTTGATCTATATTATTTCAAGTATCTATAAACCAAAAATCAAGTGTTTTGAATACTTTTTACCCGTTCATCAAGCGGCGCAAAATGAACGGTCGAAAGTAGTAAGTTGGGTAGATCTATGTCTTTAGACATACAAATTCTCGATCGGGCCATTTGATTATGATCTAAACATTTAAAAATCCTTACAAACCAATTTTTGTTAAGTTTTCAATGCTCTACACCATTAAATTAACCAACTTACTATTTAGGCCGTCCGTTTTTTCCTACTTGATGCATGGACAAAAAGACTTCAAAACACTTGATTTTTAATTTATAGATACTTGAAATAATATAGATCAACTTCAACAGAGTGGATTTCGTATTCGAATGTTGGATGTTGGTATTTGAGTGGGAAGGATTCGGCCTCAAATCCTTTTGGAAGGACACCAGTATGTGTATGTGTATAGAGAGAGAGAGAAACTTGCGTCGTTCCAAAAGGATTTGAACCCAAATCCTTCCAACTCAAATATAACTCTCCGATATTTGAATACAAGATCCACTCCGTTAAAGTTGATCTATATTATTTCAAGTATCTAGAAACCAAAAATCGAGTGTTTTGAATACTTTTTGCCCATCCATCAAGTGACGCAAAATGGACGGCGAAAAGTAGTGAGTTGGTTAGATCTATGTCTTTAGACATACAAATTCTCGATCTGGCTATTTATTCATGATCTAAACATTTAAAAACCCCTACAAACCAATTTTTGTTAGGTTTTAAATATTCTACACTCTTAAACTAACCAACTCACTATTTAGACTGTCCGTTTTTTCCTACTTAATGCATAGGAAAAAAGTATTCAAAACACTTGATATTTGGTTTATAAATACTTGAAATAATATAGAACAACTTCAACGGAGTGGATCTTGTATTCGAATGTCGGATGTTGGTATTTGAGTGGGAAGGAATCGGCCTCAAATCCTTCACAAGTCTCTCTCTCTCTCTCTCTCTCTCTCTCTCTCTCTCTCTCTATATATATATATATATATATATATATATATATATATATATATATATATAAGCTCGAGAGTACCCCCTGGATATTCTCAATCCCAACACAATAATTATTTCTAACACCAACACAAAAGCATACCAACAACTACACATATATCTTCATACATATACAAAGATCGAGTTATCTAACTCATAAGTCTAATACATATTATACTGCATTCATATCAAGTTTAGTGTTTATATATACAAGCATGAACTATTCAGATGTGACAAAACATAATTAAGTTTCACATGATTAATTCTCCATATGGTACCAAACCAAACACCTATTAAGTTTTAAGTCAGGCCTTTACCCTTGACCTGAAAATGTTATTAAAATAAAAGGGTGAATTCACCAGCTCCGTGAGTAAAGTCATGTAAGGAATCAATGAGTGGAATACAAATAACAATACAGAACATAATTTAAATAGGTGCTCGATGATATAACAAAAACAAAGTAGCCATAATAGGTATTCTAATCATTATATTTAAAAATGAAAAAGTGTAATTCACTCAAACTATTTATTTTATTAGTCGCTTATAATAATATCTTATATTTCACTAAATGTATGTATTATTCAGATTCATCTGAACACTTTGCATATAGAAGCAGTTATAGAGTATTACCTCCTCTCCGACCAGAGTGCAAACACCACGAAATCCTTTGACATGTTCTCACCATCGCTTCATGAGGGACATGCCAGAATACCTCTAAGATGTTTCCAAGTCAAACTCCAAGAGGGTGTTTACAAATTGACTTCCCTTCAATTCTTGAGATTATGAGTACCCCTATTAGCAGTTGGAATTCCAATTACATCTCTCTTCCACGTCAGGTGACTCTAAAAATAGCCACTCATGGCTATGCCTATTCACTTATCATCATCTCATCTTTGCTCCTTATTCAATTCTTGATAGCATGAAACAAAAATATCTAGGGAGTTCCATTGCGGAAACAAGAAACTAGCTAGCTGGAATGATGTATCCTTCTGTCTCTTTTATATTCCGTTTTTTTTTTTTCTTAATTAACTCACCGCCGACAGGATTCATCGGCAACTACTAGAAAGCAAACTCGAAGGCTGACCGAGACGACGTCGAGGGAGAAATAATGTCAAATGGCACGGGGGCTCAAAGTGCCGACCTATTGAAATCACCTAGAAAGGGGTTAATAGGTGATGGTTATAGAACAATACGGAATTAAAAAAAATTAACTAATTATATTACAACAAAGTAAACTCACAATCAAGAAATATAATTGTATACCACGTGAAAAACTTTGAACTTCTCCTTGTGAATCCTCTTAAATTAAGACTTGAGGTGCACAATTGTTTTTTTTTTTTATGTTTAGAGAGATTAAAAAAACGATATTGCAATAGTAATGAAACTACAAATATAATAATGCAATAAATAAAAGAGTAGTTAAAGAGATTAAACGCAAGCCAATCACAAATATAAGAGGTTGTTATGGAAGTTCGAGCCACTTGCTCTACGTCCCCACCTTCACTACAATGAAAATTTCACTATATTTCAACTTATATATAACTTGACTTGATCCCGTAAGACTCGGAGTCGTAACTCCAACTAACAACTCTCTATCCAAAAGAAACTCTTCACTATGAAATACAAGATCAGATGACCTTGCACAAGACCATAAAATCTCACTACATATTTTTATAATTTATGAATAGAGATGGAAAGCG
This sequence comes from Agave tequilana, assembly GCA_038442645.1. Taxonomy (NCBI): domain Eukaryota; kingdom Viridiplantae; phylum Streptophyta; class Magnoliopsida; order Asparagales; family Asparagaceae; genus Agave; species Agave tequilana. The sequence continues at coordinate 70,191 of JAVJIF010009017.1, read as the reverse complement.
CAGAGATTGTGTGAATGAGAAAACTGAAAGGAATATAATGTGGAAGCTCAAGAAATTTTTTTGAGAGAAATATTGCTCTTTTGAAACTTTGAGTGCTTGTTTTAAAGACAAACCTTTTGTAATTCTTGTACTATATCACTCTTTAATCGCTTATATACATATAGGAGAAGGTTAGAGACTTTTACTCTAAAATCCCATCAATTAAAAACAAGTTAAACACTATTAAAACCATAAAATAACTGTTAGAAACAAACTGGAAAAAAATTGACTAAGAAAATAGCTATTATTAGTCAGAACAGGTAATTCTGCCACATGACGGTAGACCGAGCGGTCGAACAGCTAAGACTAGTATCAATTAACCGCTGTCGTCAGTCAACCGCCCGGTCGACCGATCAGAACAGGTCAACTATACTCAATGCTCAGTTTGCATTGATAATCGATCGTGCAGTCTACCGACAACAACCTGCTCAAATAAGCTGGAGCCAGCGGTCGACTAGGCTTAAAACCAGAGAGCTTTGTGCATATCTGGCCGATTGGGAGATTGACCAGTAGAGTCTGCTTTGCATTCAGTCAACGATGCGATAGACCGGCCTCAGCCCAAACAGTTATTCTTTTATATAAAGCTATTTTGAAAACTTATTTAAAATATATTTATAAACATAATAAATCTTGTATAAATAAACTATATATATGGGTTTTTTTCATAAAAATTGTTTGTGTATAAAATCAACACACAAATATAGTAATTTTTCAAGAACACTTCAAAATAAAATATTCTATTTTAAAAACAAAACTAATAAAAAAAATCCTTTTGTCTACGTGTGTGAGTCTCTGAATATTCCAATCATCTAAACTAGATTTTAACAAACTAAAATCTTTCAATGACTAAGTATAAGACAAGATTACAAATCTTCTTCTTGTGGTGCGTTTTTGCATCCAAAATCATTTTTTTTGCGCTTGACTTTAATACTTGAATCATCCTCATAGCCTTTGATGCTTCAATTCACTTCATATGTGGTTGAAGCTAAACTTGCGTTTCTTGTGAATCTGTAGAATTAAAAAACACCTAAACAAAAATGTTAGTACTTAATTACATGAAATTTAGAATCATGAGTGACTGTACCATTGGGTCAACACTGTGGAGAGCGTTGCTCAAACAACCCAAGGCACGAACCACTCGGCCATTTGTGAAGGACTCTTCCATATTCTTCTATATATATTCAAAAAACTGCAACTTAAGATAATCTTATCTTTTTCATCTCTTCTAATATTTGAAAACAAAGCCCCCTCATGGATCTCCTCAAATCTTTTCTATTCTTACGACTGTTATATGAATATTATATCCAAATTTACTTTACAAAATAATCCTAACAAACCTATATTAATCATTCATGACAAGCATTTTCAAATTTTTTTTTTTATTTTAAAATATTAGACCACAATCAGACTTGAATCTAAAACCAATGAGCCCGGCTCCATTGGCCTCCAAACATTCGTATTTGGAACTTACCAAGTAAGTTGACATAAAAGTTCTTTGAGCCCTTCCTTGAATTGCCTATAAACATAGAGCAAAACATTGAACTTTTAAATTATTATTGAGGCTTGACACATAGGGGTGACATCGGATCGGATACGGATTTTACCTCTACCATATCCATATCCGCACCCAACCTTCGGATACGGATACAGATATTGGCGGATGTGAAAAAATGATATCCGTATCCGCCAAAATCGAATATCAGATATAAATCGGATATTAGCGGATCGGATGCGGATACTAATCGGATATGTTAAAAATGGATATGGTTAAAGATAAATTAAACAGAAATACTTATATTATTTTTTTATCTCATCTACTATAATATTAAATGTGATACATACTATGATATTATTGTGTACAAATCAATACATTCATCGTATTCATTGTCATTTGGCTTCTATAACAATAGATTACACGTCCTCCGGTGCTAAATGCCGATTCGGATGACATGGTTGATGTCGAAATACTCAAAATATCATGTGGTGCTCTTGCAAGAATCGAATACTTTTCACTATTATTTTTTCACCAACTCAAAATATCAAAATTTAATACCTTATTCCATTGAAGAATAGTCTTCTCCATACCAATATCATTATGAAGCACGCAACATTCGAATATCGAATCGGATACGAATAAGATATTACTTTTACCATATCCGCATCCGCACCTACCTTTCGGATACGGATACGAATATTGACGGATGTGAAAAAATGATATCCGTATCCGGATTGGAGGCGGATTCGGCTGCGGATATCCGCGGATAATCCGTATCCGGTGGCACCCCTATTGACACAGCACTGAAACAAGAATGCTAACTTATGACAAGTCTCAAGTTCTTTATTCATCTAGTTTTAAAATAACGTTCAAGAGTCCAGATTCTTTGTATGCTGCTAACTTGTTCTGAGGAATTTAATCCCATGTCACATCTTAAAAGACAAAAGGTTGATGTCCCCTCAAAGAAATAGACAAACAAATTTATAGAAAAGATGCCAATAAGAGTACAAGCTTACTACACAGATCAGCCATCAGTAATTTGAATAATTCTGCACGAATTACCATTGTACATGTAACAGAAGAAATTATAAACAATGTTTCCCCTAAATAATAATAAACACCAATTTCTACAATTTTTTTGAATCCTTTTCATCTCAAACACCTCTACACTTGTATATGAATAGCCGACACCTATTGGAATTCTGAGGGAAGCAAGAAAATTGTGACAAAAAAAGGGCCCAGAGATGAAAGGCTTGGGGCACTAGATATCAGTTAAAATTAACGATAATACAATCATAACATAGGCAAGAAAGAAGAAGATTGCAATCTGAATGAAGAACTTCGGACTTTCCCTCAGGCCTGGGGGTGTCACCGCTCTGCAAAAACAGAATGAAAGGAATCAAACTGTATAATTCTCAATATTTCCGACTATTCACTCAAAAGTTCTTTCAATATCCACAAGGCCGAACAAATGACAGAACAATAAAGCAACATCAACATAATCCTGTGTTTTTGTTTGAGAAAAACCACACAAAATATTAATAAGCATTTCACGGTATGATTCAGATTATTCTCTTATAGGTTTTTTTTTTTTTTTTTCCTTGGGAGTTTTATCATCTTTATTGAGTACAACATGAAAATCTCATTGTTCATGAGATACATGATCAGTTGATGGAGACAATAATGAAGAACTGAAGTATTTTCGAAGTGCCACAGATTATTACAACCTATTACAATGAATGATTATTGACTGTTTATAATTTAGAACATAAGGAATCAACTAGGTATTTTTTGTTGTCTATACCATATCGTGTCACATTTTGATAACGGTCACTCCCTCTCACCACTATAAAAATCTTGGCCTACTATTTCGTTGAGTTTTTCTGCTCTGCAGTTAGCCCACCGTTCCTTATAGGGGGTAAGGTGAGTTAGGGCCCATTTAGTTATCCTAAATTACGATTGCTTGGAAATTGGAATCAATGGGTCTAAATTTGTTATCAGATCAGTTTGGAATTGAGGGATTCCACTCCATGGTGATCTAAAATTCAACAATTTTCGATTGTACATATAAATTGGAGAACTGGAATTTTGTAAGGCCCCAATGAATCCCATCAATTAATAATGATCCATAATGAAGTAAAATTCTTGCCTGGCTATTCGCTGTGAAAGGCGATGGAATGGCAAGCTCTGGATAAAGACAACACCAGGTCCAGTTAAAGAAGCAGTTAACTGTGTCTCACCCTGCAATAGATGTAGCTCAGAATCTATATATGAACTGTACCAGAATGAAAAGTAGCAAACAGATGAAATAAAACGACTTCCACATTTAGGCTAGTGTCAATGCACCAGCATGTTTCCATTGGTTCTGCTTCGGCCTTGCTTTTTTTATTATTTTATATTGTTGTTGAAAGGGTGAAACACCAGCAGGTTGGGATTGGAATGAAAATACAATCATATTGAGTATACCGGATATGATGGATATATACAGTGGTCAACAAAATTAATTGGCCACTTTAAGAGTTTAAAAAAATTAGGATAATGATTTTATTCTTGTACCAGCATGAAAATTTAGAATATAATGTCTTTCATAACTTTGAGTTATTCACACTTCAAAAGATCTTAAAGAAACTTATTTTTGTATAACTTAAAAGTTAAAATTGTTTTAAATAAAGTCCTGAAAAAAATCTTAAAAATTCAAGAATTTTTGACAGTCCTATGCAGGACTTTCGAAAACAGAACTCAGCACATGGTTTAAAGTAGCGGTCTCGGCTGCCGACTCGGCGGGCACTGAGACGGATTGATCGCGGAGACTCGGATCAGTCTCGGGCGACACGCACAAAACGCTACATAGAAAAGTTAAAAATCTGAAAAATCACGACAAATCTTAAAAAAATGTATCCATCAAAATTCATGTATCGCATGTTCAAAACAAATTTGTTTTGAGGGGAATTAGGGAAATATGATGGTTTGGTAGTAAATTTAGAAATATGAAAAATATGAGGGATAAATATGAAAAAAACCAAAACAAAAAAAAAGAAAAGAAAAGAAAAAGGATAAAGGGAAGAGATCGGGTGCCCTCTGAGCCGAACCCTCTCCCCCCCTCCCTCACCTGATCTCTCCCTCTCACTCAGCCTGTCCCTCTATCTCACTTCTCCTTCCCCCCCTTCCCCCTCTTCCTCTGTCCCGATCTCTCTCAGTAAAGAGAGATCAGGACAGAAAGGGGAGAGGGAGAAAGGGCGCCACGATGGAGGCGGGCGGCCACGGCAGGAAGGCATGCGGGAGTGAGCCCTAAATCACGTATGTCTGCGCTTATTTTTTTTAACCCGACTCAGCTATGACTCGGCATCGAGTCACTCCGAGTCAGAACGTGACAGCCGATTCGATCGAGTTGACTCCGAGTTTTGGTAGAGTCGGTCGATTCTGAGTTGGCTCCCTCGAATAGGGTCTCGAACTCGTCTCGGCACCCTCCGAGTCAGATACAACTCGGCCGAGTTGTATCCGACTCGGTTCAGTCTTTGAACACTGACTCAGCATGCACAACACTGAATTTGGGCTGAATCATCTTCTACAGCTTATAAAGCATTTTTGACAATTTTTTCCTCAAAAACTGACTCATTTTTGACAGTTCCTCTTTGTAAATTAGCCACTTTTGAAAATAACTTTCGACAACTCTCTTATAGCTTTCAAAATGACTTTCAGTTTTGAAAAATATAGCCATTACGTGTCAAAAATGGAAGATCTATTCTTGATCGTTTTTGATAGATTTTTCAGTTGATTTTTTTAGTACTGGTTTATTTCTTCTTTTTTTGCCATAAAAATTGAGTCTTGGCAGATGCTTTTCAACAAGTTTATGAGCTATCCCTGAGAAAAATTTCCCACAAGTTTTTTTGAGTTTAATTGAGCTTTCTCTTCAATTTTTATTATTTTCTTACACAAGCTTGAGCAATCATATTCTTTAATTTTAGCTATAAGTTTGCTGTAGTTATGAGTGTTTCCAGTGATCAGGTGTGGTGAAAAATTCTCTTTATCTCTAATTGTAGGAGTTGCGGCTCCGAGTAGATCTCAAGAGATCGATGTTGTACGCATTAATACGGTCTCATAAGCCATCGATAGTGAAATTTCTCCAGGAGTTGGAGACAGATGTAGATCTACGGATCGAACCTCGATGACACATCATTGTGTTTGCGGAGTTTGCTTATTCTAAACTTTTTCTGATTCATTATTTATGTTTATTGTTTTTATTATTATTCATTGTTAATTACAGTATATTGTTGGTTAATTGCTTTAATTTCTGCATTTTTTTATTAGTATCACCTATTCACACCCCCCCCCCCCCCCCCCACAAGGTGATTTTCACCAACACCTCAAACTACTTAAATCTCCATCATTGAATATGGTAAAAACTTGGGACTTTAATTTTCTATCAACTTTAACCCAGAAAAACCCACTTCACATTTTAAAGAAATGGTGAGAGTTGGAGAACTTTGTTTGTTTTTTTTTTTTATGAACATGGATGAACACCAGGAGATCCCATTCAATGTTATGTCGGAGCTGGAGAATAGAAACTTATAAATTCTATCGATCTGAAATCCCAATCACGCATTCATGGACGCGTCTTTGGCAGTGATTCGGCAGTTAAAGAGAAGTACTATTCATTTTTCTAAGTGAACAAATACTTTTTCATCAAAACACAGTTATGCTGAAGAGTAGAATACTAAACTCACCCCAAACATCGCCCTTCTCACAAGATTGGAGTGCTTTAATTGGAAATCAATGGTACTCGTCATTGCTACAATGCAGGCAACATCAACTACCACCACCTCTCCAACATCAAGGATTTTCTGTACAACTGGCCAAAAGAAAAGGAAAAGAAAGATATAAATCTCCATCAAAAAGAGACTAGATGAAAAGATATCAATAAATATAGTTCAACATGATATGGAGAAGCAAGGTATTTTCATTTCTAAAGGCCCAAAAAGACTGCATCAAATATAAGACATAACACTGCTGTTGATATTTAAGAAACAGAAATAGCATTAGGAGAAAGACTCAGCTCCCTCAGGAAGATTTCAAGCAAATCCTTCCCCTTGACATTTGATGATACGCTATCCACCTTGAAGATCCACTTTATTAAAGTTGAATACATTATTTGAAGTGCCAAAAAACCAAAAATCAAGGGCTCTAAAATCTTTTCAATATGTAGCAAGTAACCATAAAACCAAGAAAGTAACAAGTAGCTTAGATCTATATTTTGGGACAAATAAAATGAAAATCATATCCTTACATCAGGATCTAAATACTTCAAAACCTTTAGACACAAATTTTTGTTCAGTTTTCAATCATTTTAGATCACAAAGCTAAACTACTGTATTTTCAAATATTGTTCCCTGACTACTTAAATGCATATGGAAAAAGGTTAAATCACTTCATTTTTGTTTTAAGAGACTCAAAATAATGTAATTCAACTCCAAACTAATGGAGTGGATCTCCAATCTAAATGTATATCATCAAAATTGAATGAGAAGAGTTTGCATCCAAATCCTTGTAGAAGTAGCCAAGCTTATCTCATACCAATAAAGTAGGAGGCTGAAAAGGTAAATAAATCTTTTATAGATGTTCACTGCTGGTTAAAGTTCAGTTGTGGAACAAAAAGAAGGAATAACGCATCTGGGATCAATATCTAATTGCTAATTCATGACTTCAAAAGTCAAAAGCCAACAAATACTTGGCACTGAGATCAACTAGAATCCATCTATGGCATATCAACAAAGAGGAGCGTGAATATCCATTTCCAACATGCTAAATGTGAAACAAACTTAATAGCAGTTTCAATTGAAGCTGTTATTTCATTTTATTTTATCTAAATGCATGAATAAATAGAAGTTAAAATATACATTACAAAAATCTTCACCAAATCTTATACGTGAAGAGAAATAAAGTAGCAAAAATAGCAGGAGAACTAATGTTCAAAAAAAAAAAAATGTTCACCAAGAAGACAGCTCACTCAATCCTATTTGCACATACAAGTGAGACAACTTAGACTATTTTCCATTTTACACCAAATTCGTTTTACACAAATGATAAAGGCAAGAGGGAGCATGGATTCAACTTAATGTGAAAGGAATAATGACAGCAGATAGGATGATCAAGGAAGTAGGACAAGAGGGAAAACACATGCTACATTAGAGAGTTAAGTCAGATACATCAAAGGGTCACAAAAATTGTTGGACTCATCTTTCAAGAGTTTCAGGAAATGCTGGTAAGGTGAGCTCTCCAGGTGGCCTTCAAAATGCGTGCTGACTTATATGAAATGAGAGGGTTTGGATATTTTTAGTTAGCATAATCTAGCAGCTCTCTAGTGGCTAGAGTGCACTGATACCTTTTCTATATGTTTCTAGAGACTTTAATCTGCCCCGCCCAGATGATCTTGCATAAATAACATATCTGTTCTCTGAAATATTCTAAAAATCTAGATAGTAACCAACTTTTTTGAAACTTGGCTCATCCGAAAATGATAAAACTAACCCCAGTCATGAAAAGCCACTCAAATTGAAAATCATAACAATGTGAAATCTCAATACTTTATGCTTGTATATTGCCGCCATAAGACCCCATTCAAACACTTATCATCTCAGATTATACTAAATAGTCATAATAAAAACAAGTATCTGCCGAAAAGATCCTAAATTAATTCAGTATTTGCGTTTGATTTATGGATAACAAACCTGTTTGGTCATGTGCAACGTAAACCTACAGATGCGCCAGTCCAGCGAGTAGAGCTATCAAATTAGTGCAAGTTAAAAGAGCACAGGGGAGACCGAAGAAAACATGGATGGAGGTGATACGATAAGATATAGAGGCTAAAGGTCTTAATGAAGGCATATTGCTCGATATGAATGAGTGGAGAGAGCTGATCCATATGCCGATATGGCGTAATTCTCTTTTGGTTCATGTAGCCTACCCCAAATACTTGGGACAAATGGCTTAGTTGTTGTTTGTTTGTAAACCTGTCCCAACTATTTTGGGTGAAACCATAAATGCAGGAAGCCTCAAAATTGCTAACCTTGTAAATGTCATTTATCAGTTAACTCTTTAGTTTGCTCAATATTCTGAAACTTGCATTTATATTCATCATCTTGCATTTTTCAAATCTTTAGTATTTCCATGTAAATTTGCAGTATTTGATTGCAGCTTCAAACATTACATTATAAACAGTGTACTAATTTTTATGCAAATATTCAGAGATTCCTTGAGTACTTTCACTTATCCATGTTTAACAATAAAATTAAACATAGTCTGACTGTAGAACCTAAGATGCAATAATGTGATCATGAGATGGGAATTGAGTTTCTCGTCGAAAAGAAAACAGTAAACTAATAATATGCTCGATATGAAACCTAACAAGACTTTAAAGTATGACATGCATAAGAGATTACGACAAAAACTTTAAGTCAATGCAGATCACACAAACATAAGAGATTACGACAAAAACTATCAATTAACTTGGATGTGAAATTTGTGAATAAATTCAGATCATAGTTCACACAGATTACCAGGGATTTTGAGTGGATAAACATGGTGGAATATTAAGTAGATAAAGATGGTATTGATGAAAATTGTCCAGAAGAAATGAAAGAAATAGATGCTTGCAGTTTCAGTCTGGAATACAACTCCTGAAGATGATCTAGGTCAAAAATCACCACAAATAAAACACACCCAGGGCTGTGTTTGTTTCAGATCTGAGCTGCAGAAGTATTGGGGCTTTGGAGATGATTTCCGGTAAAGATGTATGATGTAGGTCCTTTGGTGGGAGTTTTAAACAGGCTGTTTGAAAGAGAAAAAGGGGGGGCGGGGGGGTGTTGGGGGTTACTACACTGAAGTAACTTTTTTTTAGATCAACGAGAGAGAGAGAGAGAGAGAGAGAGAGAGAGAGAGAGAGAGAGAGAGAGAGAGAGAGAGAGAGAGTTATGACGATTGAATTGATGGATGATGTTTTGGAGATTATTTCCAGTAAAGATGTATTATGTAGGTCTTTTGGTGGGAGTTTTATAGGGGCTGTTTAAAAGAGAGAACAATGGGGAAGAGGGATGAGAGTTTGTGGGTTACTGCACTAAAGTAACTTTTTTAAAGCAATGAGAGAAACTAATAGGGTTGTAAGGATTGATTGATGGATTGATTAAGGTTTGAAAAGGAAAACCATGGTTCAAAATGCTGCATGATACCCATATTTTGGCCCAATACCAATACTACAGATATGACCTGACATAACCGAAACGATATCGGGTATTGTCCATACGAGAAAATGAAATGGCCAAAAAACGGCCAATATTGTTGATTCCAATAACCAAATGCTACCGCCAAAACTGATATTGACATTTCAAATCATGGGTAAAACAAAAGGAATAGAAGAAGAAAATTATAAGGGATAAAAATAAGATAGCAAAGAACAAGATTTCACACCTTAAGTTGGACTCCACACTCGAAATTTACACCAATCACAAGTATGAAGATAAAGGAAGTAGTTCTCTTCAAGACACTATGATCAATCCTAATAAGATGACAACCCTACGCATGAGGGTAAATTACAAACTTGTAACTAAGTCCCTCGGCAGGTAAGAGATTACTATTCGGTCCAAAATTTTACTATTCAGTCAAGAACTTATAAAAACTACTTAAAACAAAATAAAAAACTAAGACTAAAGCATTAGACCTTGGCAGAGAAACTCTCTTTCTTCTCGTGTACATTTCAAAAGTATCCACGATCCGCATCATAGTCCCAACAACCCATGCCAACCTTGTGAAATCTCTGCCAATTATTTCACCACAATAAGATGTTACATACTTTTTCTCCAATGAAAACAAATTTAACATAGATCCCAGGCATTCATCCCTCCTATTCTTTGTAATACTATCATTACATCTAGCATTGTTATTATTAGAGTAGAAATAAGATTTTTTGTTATAGTAAAAGTAGAAATTTTTTTTCTTTATTTTGGATTATACTACTCAAAGTAGGACATTGTGTATCCTCTTAATCTTATTAAGACACATGTTTCTTTTTTCTATAAATAAACGACTCCACCCTACTTGAGGGTATAGTCTTCTCTTCTTCTTCTTCACCTAGACATGACATCAGATAAAAAATCCTAACCCTAGCATCTTCTTTTTAAAAAAATCCTAACCCTAGCATTTCCTGCTTTCACCTAAAAAAATGTACAGAAAAAAAAAATCAGAGAGAGCTACTTAATCTTCTACAGTAAAATTTTAATTTTACTGTAATAAACATCTCATTCCCGTTCTTCTTGTCCTCATGGCTGATATCAAAGAAATCAAAGACCTCGTCGGTATCTAAATTATCACAATGAAGTTGAATGGAAAAAACTTTTTGTTATAGGAAAAATTTTGTGAGTCTTCGTCGGTGCAAGAAGCAAATTGAAGATGGTTACTTCTGCGAAATCTGCCTCTACAAAAATGGCGTTTGAACAATGGGAATAAGACAACTATTTGGTGATGACTTGGCTTTGGAACAGAATGAATCCACAGTGAGTGTCAACTTTATATTTTTAGATGCTGCAAAAGAAATTTGGGAAGCTGTTCGTGCTTGTTCTATGAAGAATGTCTCTCGAGTTTTGAAGTGTACTAGAACCTATTTAGTCTCTGACAAGGCGACAAGAGTTTAGAATACTACAATCACTTCAAGAATATGATTGATAAACTCAACCAGTATCATCGAGTCTCAAACGATATTGAAGTTTTAAAAAGCACCGTAAAAAATTATATATTTGTAAGTTTCTTTTAGGGCTTAGTTCTCAACTCAAACCACTTCAATGACAACTATTAGCAGATGAAAAAGAGATTCTCTCTCTGTAGAATAGTTTCTCAAGACTATCGCAGGCTCAAGAGTCTTCTACAGTAACTTCATATCCCTCTCCAATTGATTAACTGGTCGAGGTAACACTTCTTAAGGCTGTGATAGTATGTCTTTTCGTGATCGTGATTTATCTACTAGAGACTGAGTTTTTTATTGTGGTCAAGATAATTCTCGAAAGTGCTCATTGCAATCAAATCAATCACATTATTGACCGATGTTGGGAATTGCATGACAAACCTTCCTGGCCCCCTCGAGCTGCTTATTTATCCGATACCGCTGGATCATCTATTGCACATGACTCTAATACTCGTGGTATTTTTGTTGATGAATCTGTGACTACTAAAATCTGAGTATGATTATTTGATTCAAAAAACGCATTCAGTCTCTATCTCAGACATTGCTACCTTGGCATATTCAGGTATTTCTTATTTAGCAAGTTCATCACCTTTACTTGGATTATTGATTCTAGTGTGTCAACCCATATGACTGGTAAATCCACAATTTTTTTCACTTTTTACACATATTCTGCCCCTTCTATAGTTTTTTGTTGGTGGTAGTTTCAAACGTAACCACTGGCACTGTCAATCTTACTTCTCTCGCATTCACTGATGTTAATTATATTTCACATGTTCCTTTTAATCTTGCATTTGTGAGTTGTTTGACCAAAACTCTTCAACGTTTTATAACTTTTCTCCTTCATTGTAATAAGTTTGTGATCTAATGGTACTTAGCATAGATCATGCATTTTTAAAATCTATTAAATTTTTATTTTCTTTTGTTAAAATTGTCTCTAAATTACAGTGTGAGTTATGTCAGTTTAGTAAATATCATAGAACTTTTTTCAATTTAGGGTAGTTAATCATTGTAGTTCTTCATTTGGAGTGATTCATATTGATATTCGGGCTCCTACTCGAGTTAAAAGTCTGTCTAATTTTTTATTTTGTAACTTTTATTGATGACTATTCTCGTATTACTTGGTTGTTTTTAATGAAAGAACGCTCTGAAATTCTTTCTATTTTTTAAAGATTTTATAAAAAGATTAGTACTCAATTTAATTGTTCTCTTAAGATTTTACGATCTGATAATGCTTTGGAATATGTGCAACATTTTTTTCAAAATATTGTGTTTCTCATGATAAATTCATCAAACGTCGTGTACTCATACAGGACAGTAGAACGATGTTGTTGAAAGAAAAATCAATACTTCTTGACATTGCTCGAACACTAATGGTTCATATGCATGTTACCAAGTGTTTTTGGGCTGATACTGCTTGTCACTTAATTATTAGCAATCATTCTTTTCCTTTAGATGGCAAAACCCCATTCTCAGTTCTTTGTCCTGAAAACAACTGTTTGATTTACTTCTTTTTAAGTGTGTGTTTTGTTCAAATTCTCAAAAAGATATGACAAAATAGATCCTCAGGCATTTTGGTGTGTGTTTTTAGGATATTCTCAGACAGAAAAAAGGATATCGATGTTGAAATTACGTCAGCAAGAAATATGTGATTTGTGCAGATGTCACTTTCTTTGGAAACACACCTTACTTTTCAGCCTTTGGGTTCTATTGAAAGTCTTTCAACCACTCGTTACTCTTCTTGTACCACTAGAAGACTCGCCTCCACTCCAAGTTTATCAACGCCGCCAAAGATTACCATTAATCCTTACAACTTACCCACTAATCAGTCAATTGCTTCCACTGAAGTATCTGAGCTTCCCATAACTTTTTGAAAAGGTAGTCATTTTTATATTTAGCATCCTATAGCTAAAGTGTTATCTTTCTCTTATTTATCTCCTACATACTTTAGTTTTGCAACCACATTCTGTCTCTCCCAAAACTTATCGTAATGCTATGTTGGATCCTTGATGGAAAAGTGTTATAGATGAAGAGATGACTGCTTTGCATGCTAGTGAAACATGAAAATTAACTTTTTTTTACAACCAGAAAAAACAAGTTGTTGGTTGTCGATGGATATACCTATCAAAATCTCTCCAATGGACACATTGAGTGCTTGAAGGCCCGGTTGGCTGCCAAAAACTACACACAGACTTATGGTGTTGATTATTTGGAGACTCTTCGATAACTCGTCTACAGTCTACTCATATTCTTTTATCAGTTGCAGTAGTGAAGCATGGCTTATGTATCAGTTAGTTATTATAAATGCATTCTTGAATGAAAATTCTCAAGAGGTGTACATGCTTGAGCCCTGGTTATGAGGTTCAAAGGGAGACAGACAAGGTCTACAAACTCAAGTAAATAATCTATAGTTTGAAGCAATTTCTACGTGCATGGTTTGACAAATTCAGTACTATTGTTGCACACTATGATTAGATAAAGCTCCTCTGATTAATCTATATTTGTGAGACATTTTTCTATCGGCACTATTATTCTTACAGTTTATGTTAATGATATTATTGTCATTGGAGATGATTATTCAGATATAATTTAGTTGAATGCTTTTTGAGTTCTCATTTCCATATGAAAGACTTTGATCTCTTGAGGTATTTTCAGGAATCGAGGCTTCTCGCTCTCCGAAAAGTCTTTATTGTCTCAAAGAAAATTTCTTATTGATTTGTTAGAAAAAACTAACACATTAGGTTCTAAATTTAGTGATATTCCTATGGATCCTAATATTTGTTTTGATCAAAACCTAAGAGAGCCCCTTGTTGATTCCGGAAAGTACATATGATTGATTAGTAAACTAATTTACCTAACTGTCATTCGTCCTAGTATTACATTTATTGTGCGTGTGTTAAGTCAATATATGCAGAGTTCGTATTAGCTTAATTGGACTGCTGCTTATCTTACCTTGCGGTATCTTAAAGGGACTCCAAGTAAAGAGTTGTATTATCATCCTCCATCTAATTTGGATATTGTGAGATATTCTGATGTTGATTGGGCTGGCAATCCTATTGATCAACGTTCTACTACTGGTTATTGCACCTTTGTTGGAGGCAATTTAGTGACATGACAATGTAAAAAATAAAATGTTGTTGCTCGATCTAGTGCTGAAGTTGAGTATAGAGTTATATCTCATACAACTTGTGAATTGTTGCAGATTCAAATTCTTCTTTCTGAAATGGGTGTCATCTAGAACAAGTCAATGGTGATGTATTGTGATAATCAAACGGCTATGTATATTGCCACTAATCTTATTTTCACGAGTGAACGAAGCATATTAAAATCGACTGCCACTTTATTAGAGACATGGTGATGACATATCGAATAGTTACCTCATTCATCACATTGAGTTGTCAACTTGAGATATTTTCACAAAAGTCTTATCTAGAAAAAGTTTATCAATTGTGTGTAGCAAGCTGGGCATGATTGATATCTATGCTCTAACTTGAGGAGGAGTATTAGAGTAGAAATAGAATTCTTTGTTATTGTAAAAATAAGATTTTTATTTTCTTTATCTTGAATTTTTTACTTTACGTAGGACATTGTATATTCTCCTATTCCTACCAAGACATGTATTTATTTTCTCTATAAATAAATGATCAAACCCTAATTGACGGTATGTGATCTTCTCTTCAACTTCTTCACCTCAGTAATTACTTTGAAGCTACACACAATTTGTGTGCCTGTCCCATCCCAATGCAAGAACAATCAACCTCACAACTACAAGGGCCTAATTTTGTTTTATATAATTTATTCTATAGTCGTCAATCCATCTACTCTAATCACTTAGTATCCAAAAGCAGTTCTAAACTTTAATCACCCAATACCTATATTCTCCATCTATTACCATAAGCTAATATGATTCAACTCACATCGTGCTTTCCACCAAATGTTATAAGAGGATCCATTTTCACATTAATACATAGAAAATAAAATATATTCATGCAGCATTTTGGAAACAAAGAACAAAATTAGAGAGAGAGAGAGAGAGAGAGAGAGAGAGAGAGAGAGAAGGGGAACAATAGAGGTCAAATGGAAGAAGGAATAAAGAAATCAAAGAATTTGAACATAATGGCACAAAAAGGAGGCATCCGCGCAAGGCTGCTAATTAAAACTAATAGGACTACGGCAAAATTATACTGAACAAAAGATCCATTGTGTAGTTTCAACATTGCAAGTTTTTCCTCACCTCTTTTCCTTCTTTTGCATTGAAACTTATGATATGTTAACAGACATGATTCTTCTATTTTCACATGAGTGGGATATCAATATATGTAATTATCCAACATTTGAATATAAAGAAAGTTTTTATTTCTGTTTCTTTAAATATTAAAATAGATGTTTCTAACAGATTCATGTGATGGATATTGTTTACATGAAACTATAAAAGAATAAGTAATTAACCAAACAATTATATACCATAATTATTACTAAAAAGACGCACAATGTTTTAGACTTCCTAACAATGCAGTGACCACTTTTCTTAGCCCACTTAAGTGGTCCAATATTCTCACCCTTATATTTTGTTAATTCCACACTTTGTCTCCCTTCATATCGAGTGAGTGTCGTTCAAAGTCTAATGTGGGTAACATTATCTAATTTCAGTCTCACTTCCAACAAAGTCATAATTGTGCAACATAATTCCCATTATGAAAGGGGAAAATGTATCTTATGAGTTTGAATATCATTCATAACTATAATTCCAAATCAACACGTCCTTCCCGTCTTCAATCTGTTTGCAAAACAATATAACCTTTTACTTTTTCTTATTCTACTTTACAAGGGTTTTTCTTCTTCATTACTTCTCCCATTCTTTATTCCTTCCCTTCTCTGTTTTTTAAAAAAAAATTGTCTGATTTTTTTGAAGTTTTCTTTCTATTGTCCTTCTTTTTCTCCGCTTTTTATTGGTTTCTTTCTATTTCATTGTTTTCTTCACAGATTATTAGTTAGCAGAAAAAACCTTTAGTGTAGAATTATTTTTGAACTTTCACTAGTTAGCATTATCTTGTTCTTGAATAGTTCATTATTAGATGTTTAAACCTCCTTTAACTCTCATCGTCACCTGGGAATGAAAGGAACACAAGGAAATTATACAACTAGAATTAAATAACGTTACAATGATTAAATTAGGACCATTAGACAACTGACTCTCCAATCCCTTACCAGTTGCCTAGGAATGAAGGCAGTGTCTAAAGAACCCTGATAAGCACGTGTTTCTAAAACACTCAAGAACAATAATACACACATATTATGTGTGTCTTTCAACATATACAGTCAAAGCATCTGTAAGTATTTGACGAGATTAGACAAGTATGACATGATGGACCCAAATATAATGCCATTATCTTGTAAGAAGGCTCTCCTACATACAATTCCGCAATTGTTGTGATTATATTAATTTTCCTATCCAGTTGCAATACCAAATAAAAAGAGGGTTGCATTAGGGTAGCCGCTAACCAACAAAAAATTGTTGGATATCTATGAAATGAATCTTAAAAGATCACATGTTCAGGCATCCCAGCTGGTAGCCAACTCAGATCTGGTGTAAAGGCTTCGTTGTCGTTGTAGTCGGAGTTGTCGTCAGTAGTGCATAATATATCATGCGTGTCCAAATGCACATATGTAAGCAATTGATACCTGCACTAATATATGGACATAAGCTCAAATCCTCGTTCAAGAATATCTGGTGAAAACTTTCAAATTAAGAATTCAATTTATTGGTTTTGATTACAGGCATTTATAAAGAAATAAGTTGTAACATGCATCAAGCAGTTATAAGATGAATAATTGCCTAAAATATTGTTGTGTTTACTTGTTTAGATTTGTGGTTCATGGGACTCGAACCTGCTGGTTTTTGGTATATGTACATATCACAAGTTATGTTTTCTAAATATATTACACCACAAGTACTTATCAAGTTGTCACGAAAATCCTCAAGTACAGATCACCACAAGATGCAACAATAAGGAATCATCAGTTTCCTTCCCCAAGGTATAGGGGAAGATAATAAAGGTTTATATCTCATTGCAGCCGGGGGATTTTAAGTTCATTAAATAATGTAAAGAATTGTAGCTTTTCTCAGTTTGCATTACTAGGACTCAACTCTGGAATACAATTTGATGCGGGCATCCAGCCATGGCGCGTGAGCCGAAGAAGACGAAGTCGCGCAACTCAAGCTTGATTCGAGCAATTCAAGAATTTTCATGTATTTTTTTATTTTTTGGTTTTTATTAGTAGTTGTATTTTCTTTTAATTAGTACCACAACACTATGATTTGGGAACTCAAAACTTGTAAGGCCTATAAATACTGGCCAAGTATTTTTATTTTGAAATAATGAAGAATTTTGAGTAAAATTGCGTGTGAGATTATTGTTATCTCAAAACTTTGATTAGGATTAAATTCCAAAAAAACCCTATATCTAATTTCCTTCTCTCCCCGCAGACCTTCTCTTTCTCTCTCCCCCTTTGTTCTCAGTTGCCACACAGACTCACTCTCGCCTCTTCACTCCGTGTCTCTCTGTCGACGTCAACGACCAGGACCCAGCCTCGCCCCTCCTCGCGTCGATCAACCGCGAGGTCAGCCTAGGCCGCCGCCTCATCCTGCCTAGCCTCAACGTCAACAATACCATCACCACCATCCTCGTTCTCTCCCTCTTCTTGTCGTTGCGCTGAGCAACCCAACAACCACGCCACTCCTCTCCTTGTCGGTCTCTTCCTCGCACCGACCCACCACTAGCACACGTCGTCGACTGGCCACCATCCTCTCCTCTCGTCGCTCGCCTCTCACCGCTGACCACTGCAAGCTCACCCCCCGCCCTCCTCGCTTGCCACCGCCTGGCCGCGCCTTCGCCTCCGAGATCCCCTTTCTCACCCGTCCCTGTTGTGGATCAAAGAAAGTAAAGTGGTTCGATCGCGTTCAGAGAAAAGAAGCGCCAACCTGTTCCAAGTCTACCAGAGATCCACAAACAAGGAGAACGGGTTTAGGTAATAAAATCGCAAAGAAGCAACAGGAGCCCGCCACTCAGTGCTTATTGGGTCCAGAATAAAAGGCAGACCCGTTAACAATATTGAGTTGATTTTCAGGTCATAACTTTCACATTTGGTGCTCGTTTCAGGTGTTTTTTGAGGCATCACGATCGTGACGACGCATCGTCATCCTCTACAAGTCGCTGAGATGCCTGATCATCAGTAAGTAACTCTCTTTTATACGATCTCTTATTTGAAGGTTAATAACTATTCTCTATTATTTTATCGCTTTATCTACTGCCACCATATCATGAGATTATGAGCTTCTGTTTATCCATGTATTTGCTGATCATATATATTGATTGTGCAAGCTTTTGCCATCGTAACTAAGTAATTACATCATTTTATTTTAGAGTTTAAAACGGTACGATTACAACTGCACATTTTGTTAAAATCCATCTATTTGCATATTATTTTTAACTATTTTTCTACCTAATATCGTTTTGTTGGTGAAACGTAGCGAAATTTTGTTCTATTACTGATTTCTGATTCATATGCATCACTGTTGCACGTCATTTTGGTATCAGAGCACAGTTAGGGGAAGATCTGCATTACGTAAGCACTTGTTAAGAAAATTTACTGCATTTTTATAATTTAAAAAAATGATCTAGTCTAGATTTGCATCTCTTCATCTTCATTTAGCTTTTGTGTAGTGCATGCCCACTCGTAATGGTCACCCATATCTGTTAGAAGAGTTTAGCGTATCTCACACCACCCCAATGGATATCAAGTAGATTGCAGTAATATTCGCCGAGATAAATGCTAAGTTAGACACCCTTAAGACTTTCGAAGAGAAACTGGCCAAAGTAGAAGCCACGCATGAACCACCTCAGTTACCCACAGGTGATCAAACCCCACCGAGAAATAATCGATGTAACAACACTGATAACTCATCCCATCCTGATGCCCAATATCTGAAAAGCATCAAGATCAAGTCCCCAACTTTGATGGGTCACGACCGACAACTTTTTCATAGATTGGACACTCCAATTAGATAGGTATTTCACATGGTACGAACTCACTTATAGTGTTTTAAATGTCAGATATTGGGGAAATGCCGGATGTCGTATCAGATGCCGAATTTTGAATTTCGAAGATATTTTGGGGCAATGGCGTAAATTTTGGATGTCATGGCGGATAATAAATATATATTCTAAATATCTTAAATAATGTAATCTTAAAATTCTTATCAAGGTAATACATACACAACTTATACAAAACTACATAAATACATTTAGGATAACTATACTTACCTTAATATTTTGCATACTCACTAACTCATTGTAGAAATTTCTCAAATGCTCCAACTTTCAAGACCAACCAATATATTGGATTTTTCCCGAAATGTCGGTCGGCATTTTCCTGAAATGTCAACTGACATATCAAATTTTTGCCGAAATGTCGGCTAACATTTTCCAAAACGTCAATTCAAATAAGGGTGGGATGTTGTGGCGTTGAGGGCTTGAAAACAAAATATCGACCGACATTTCAAAAATGTCGGCTGGCATTTAAAGCAATGCTCACTGAGTCTAAAAAAATATACTGCAATGAAATTGTCTGATCAAGCTAGTTAGTATTGGACCAACCAAAAAAACAGGCGTGCAGCCCGAGGTCGATCACTGATTGGCACATGGGATAGAATGAAAGAAGAGTTTGAGACAGTATATGCCATCATCATTTAGTTCTCGTCTCATGAACAATTGGCATCAATACACTCAAGGCAACAAATCTGCAAAGAAGTATGTTAAGAAATTCGATAAATTCTTCATCAGTTGCAGTTCGCCAGTTCCCTCCTTAAGAAAGGTGAAACTCAAATTCTTTCTAGATTCAAAGCCGGCCTTAGAGATGACCTACGAACTGAACAATTAGCTAGAGGAATCAACGAATTAGAGACAGCGTATGCGTTAGCCCAAGATCTAGATTTCACTAAGACCAATCACACTTTCAAGGGTCAAGATTATAGAGCCTCAATATCTAGATGATCCCTCTCCCTAACCAAATAGGTCTAGTACCCAAATCCCTTCACATAGGGATGACATCAAGGGCAAGAATCTTGAATGAGACAACCCCGAGTCCTCCAAAGTTAATTCCACAACTAAGTGCTACAAATACCAAGATTACAGACACCTAGCTGCCAGTTGCCCCCATAACCAAGTGCTACAGATACCAAGATTACGAACACCTAGCTGCCAGTTGCCCTAGTCTCGTCAGAATCACCATTACAAATGGAACACCCATCGAAGCTACTGAATCAGACTCTGATGTGTACATCTTTAAGGGAGAAGATTCTGAAACTGACGAAGAGTCCGTAAGTGATGATGTTGGCCTCAATTGTATTAATCAAACGTCATCAACTCACTTGTTTGTTGTTAAATTTGTCGCTTCTCCACCCGCTGAAAAGGACGATTGGAGAAAAAATGCTACCTTCCACACATTCACCAAAATTGGAGATAAGAGCTGTAAGGTGATTGTGGACAATGGGAGTTGTATCAATGCAATATCGTCGAAATCACTCGAATATCTTAGATCAGAAGTGATACCCCACCCTCACCCATTCAAAGTATCATGGTGACTCCGCGACACTTGAGGTCAAACAATAATGTCTTGTCCTAGTCAATTTCAATCATTACAAGGACAATATCTGGTGTGATGTGATGTGATCACCATGAATGTGGGTCAAGTCATATTAAGACCAGATAGATCATGCCTGTTCGACAAAAATATCATTTACAATTGATACCACCATGTGTCAATTTGAGCATGACGGTAAGCAGATTAAGCTACTACCCTTGAGACCCAAGGGGCTGGACAGCCCAAGCAGGCATCCACTTTGACCTTGCTACCAATTCCACCTTCCCTACCTCTTATTGCTATTGTTCCCTCCATATCTTTCATTAGTCATGCATATCTGCAAATCGCTTCCTCCCTCACTTACGACACCATCCCACTATAGCGCATTCGAGTCTGTATCTGCATTGCATCACACAAATACATGCACAAACTACACAAAGAGATTAGTGATGGAAATAAATAGAGCAATGTGAAACTTACTTTATGAACTAACAGTAGAAAAATATTTAAAACTTTTAATGTAGGCGATTATGTGATGGTTCGAATTTATCCGAAACAGTTTTCTTCAGGAACTGTTAAGATGTTGCATGTCCGCAGTGCTACACTTTTTAAGATCTTGAATAAACTGATACTTATGTTCTACATCTTTCTAAAGATTATGGCATTGGTTGTACATTCAATGTTAATTATCTAGTGGATTACAAGAGTTTTGATTGTAGTACATTGGTTGTTAAGCCTTCCGCTAAGCCAATTTCTGAGAGACCCCCACTTATCCCACTCCCAGATATTCATCTCATTACAGTAGAGAAGTTGATAAAGTTTTAAAGGATAAGACTATCAATACCAAAGCTGATGGAACCAAGATTCTAAATATCGGATATTGGGATCATATCGGATGAGAGTTTTTCATATCGGATATCCGATATCGGACGAGATATCGGGGATACACGCGCATATTGGGCGTTCATATCAGACACTATATATAATGAAATATTGATAACTAAAAGTTCATTTAGTGTCATAGATATCATCCACAAAATAAAAATGATGTAATATGCATGCAAAAACAGTAAAAAAATAATCTACATTTGCACGCAGTCGTGAATCGTGCAATAAATAAGTTATTTCATAAAATTTGAAAAATATAAGATTAGAAGTTGTACAATCTACTTACCAAAAAATCAATAAAAGAAAAAGATAACAAAAAGATGAAATCTTTGCGGCTTTAAATTTGAAAATGAGATCGTCGTGCTCGGAAAATGAAAGGGAGGCAAGCGTCGTTGCCATCAATTCACAGAAGAGAAAAATTAGGGCTCGATTTTTATCGCCTAACGATGCAAGCAACACTTATACAGTCGGGTGATGGGTCGGGTTTGGGTTCAAATGCTGACGGGTTTAAAAAGCATACCCAATTAAAATAAATTCATATCGGCTGATTTGTGCCGACTCATATCAGATGATAATTGGCTGATATTTCAAATATTGACCGTTTTTTTGCTGCAAATGACATGTGCGAATGATTTTCCCATATCGTATCGACAGCAGGCAAAAAATGAGATATTGGTCGATATTTAAAACAGTAGATAGACTCACAGGTACTTGGACCGCTGTAACGAAAAAGCACCAATTGTTGATTCACAGCTAGATCGAGGTGATTTGCAGTGGACTGATCTAGTATAGCAGGGAAGCGCTATTCCACCAAACTCGACGGAATCGAGTCTTCTCCCACCCTAAGAGAATGATGAGAACATTCAGCCATGGTGCGTGAACCGAAGAAGACGAAGTCTCACAACTCAAGTTTGATTCGAGCAATTCAAGAATTTTTATGTATTTTTCTTTTGATTTTTTGATTTTTATTAGTAGTTGTATTTTCTTTTAGTTTTAGTACCACATTGATTGTGCTTTGGGAACTCAAAACTTATAAGACTTATAATATTGGCCAAGTATGTTTATTTTGGAATAATGAAAAATTTTGAGTAAAATTGTGTGAGATATTATTATCTCAAAACTTTGATTAGAATTAAATTCCTAGTAAAAACCCTAAATCTAATTTCATTTTCTCTCCCCGCAGACCTTCTCTTTTTCTCTCCCCTCTGTTCTCAGCTGCCACACACTCTCTCTCCCCCCCTCTCTTCACTCCATCTCTGTCCGTCAACGTCAACGACCAGGACCCAGCCTCGCCCCTCGAGTCGATCAACCGCGAGGTCAGCCTAGGCCGCCGCCTCAGCCTGCCTAGCCTCAATGTCAACAACACTATCCTCGTCCTCTACTTTTCTCGTCGTTGCACCGAGCAACCAAACAACCACGCCGCTCCTCTACTCCTCATCGGTCTCTTCCTCGCACCGACCCACCACCAGCACACGCAATCGACTGGCCACCATCCTCTCTTCTCGTCACTCGCCTCATCGCCGATGACCATTGCAAGCTCCACCACCATCCTCTCTTCTCGTCGGTCGCCTCATCGCCGATGACCATTGCAAGCTTCACCCTACCGCCCTCCTCCCTCGCCACTGCCTGGCCGCGCCTTCGCCACCAAGATCCCCTTTCTCACCCCTGTTGCTGTTGTGGATTGAAGAAAGAAGAGATATTCAGATCGGGTTTGGAGAAAAAAAAGCGAACTCGACCTTTTCCAAGTCCACCCGAGATCCGCAAATAAGGAGAATACGGGTTTAAGTCAAAAACCCGCGAAGAAGCAATCCGAACTATTACTACAGTGCTTATTGGGTCCAGAACAGAAGGCAAACTCGTTAGCAATATTGAGTGTTTTTAGTTCATAACTTTCACATCTGGTGCCCGTTTCAGGTTTTTTTTAGGTGTTAAGATCGTGACGACGAACTCTACAATTGGCATCCTTTACAGTTGCTAAGATCCCTGTAATCATCAGTAGGTAACTCTCTTTTACCCGATCTCTTATTTGTGGGTTGATAATTGTTCTCTGTTATTTTATCACTTCATCTGCTAACACATATCATGAGATTGTGAGCTTCTATTTATCCCCTGTATTTGTTGATCATATATATTGAGTGTACAAGCTTTTGCCATTGTAACTGAATAATTGCATCATTTTATTTTAGATTTAAAATGGTACGATTGTAACTGACATTTTGTTAAAATCCATCTGTTTGCACACTAGTTTTAACTATTTTCCTGCCAAAAATTATTTTGTTGGTGAAACATAGCGAGCTTTTGTTCTATCACTAATTTCTGATTCATACGCATCACCGTTTCTCAGTTTACATTACTAGGAGTTTACTCCGGAATACAAATTGCACCCAACTCAGCAAACATATACTTATTTTGCTTAAGTCCACGGCAATTCATA
This sequence comes from Agave tequilana, assembly GCA_038442645.1. Lineage (NCBI taxonomy): Eukaryota > Viridiplantae > Streptophyta > Magnoliopsida > Asparagales > Asparagaceae > Agave > Agave tequilana. The sequence continues at coordinate 45,969 of JAVJIF010009017.1, read as the reverse complement.
ACACAATGTTAATTTTACCAACAATAACAGGAAACAAGATACAATGATACCAACATGAAAATTTCAAATTAAGAAAAACAGGCATACCAGATCCACCACCAACAAGAAATGTAAGCCCTTGACCAACCAACTTCTGCTTTAGAAATAGCTGAAATAAGATCCAGTCACTCATAAGGGAGAGGAAGCGAGGGAGAAAGTGGCAAAATTCAGTTAAAATCAATGCATATAACAATTAACTTTCAAGTAAGAAGAGAAGGGATCCAAGATCTTACCTCTGCACCAGATAAAACATTACGGGCTCTTAGGTCCACTGAGCTTGTGATTGCTACATCACTGACGGAGCAAAGAAATGCATCTGGCTACAACAACCAATTTCAAAAATGAGAAACACCCTCTCTCTCCAAAAGATGGAAGTAGAAAAGCACAAAAGATAACTTAGCTATGCAGAAAAGAATAATAGAAAAGGCTTACTTATTTTAAATAAAAGAATGTATAGAGAATGAAAGATGAAGGAGATTCATCACAAAAAAGCATGAAAGCTAAAAGTAAAATTGCCAGACTAGATAATATAGTAAATAACAATTTCCATTCATCAACTTTGATTCTAAATCAATGTCAAGCCCTTATTAGCAAATAGATTTCAATGATCTAAGACAGTTAACTAACCAACTAGTGCAATTAATCCAAAAAGTAGAGAGAACTTTGAATCTCTCCATTTTGTTTTGGCCAGCTTCGAAGGATCCACCATAGTATGCGAATAAACTGTAACTGTTCACCATCAACTTGGCCCCCGTGAAGCATGGACATGGACACAGGACACATAATAGTTGTCCCCTTTCATTCTCGTGAATTCAACCTTGAGAGCACAAAATCCTATTGTACAGCAGATGCAAATCAGAATTATGGCCTTTCATTATTCATATACATTGCAATCACACTCGCAATCCCATGTGCTCACCCCCTGACCATAGAAGGCTACCACTGTTTGACAAGATACAACAACCACAACAAACAACACCAATTTCCAGCTGAAAGGCCTAGGGTGATGTATGCAGGAGATTATAGTCAAACAAAAACGGTTATGGGTGCTATTTACTTAAATTAAACTACAAGTATCATTCAGCAAATCTGAGGTATAAATTCATTACAAATATAGTAGATGCAAGAGAAAGAAACAACGAATTTAATATCAAGAGGAATGTCAATGTTCATTCTAGGCGTCGTATACATAGAACCCACTGAAGTGTTGCGTAAGGCACCACTTTCACTATGTCCACTTGGGACACTTTAAACCCTGTTTTAAGACTTAGAAGATTTTCACGTCTTATGCATCATCTTCTTATGTTGATGTTTATTATTTTCATTAAGATTTTAGGTTAATTTCTTATTTTCCATATTAGTAATGCTATTTTTAGTTCATGGTTTATTTTACATTATTTTCTTTTTCTTTTCTTTTTTTTTTTTTTTTTTTTTTACTTTCGTAGTATTTAGAAAAGTTCCGGGCCTTTCTACCGCTAAATCCCTGCTAAGACCTTAGGCCTATGTTGCCTCTTAGCTCCCATTTCTGCTTTCAATGATATTGCTGTTGGATGATGCAACCTTTCATGTTTCTGAATACTGACCGTTGGGCTGTCAAATTAAATATAAAAGTTCTAAACACTTGCAAAACACACTCACAATCTCAGCCTTATCCGTCAAAGTTGGAAATGGGGTCATGAATCAAAGTTGAGAAAGCTTGCGAAAGAAGCGACAAAGTTTTATTTCATCTGGCTGTCAACAATGTCCATCCTATAAGAGTTGTTGCTTGTACCTTCCCAAGACAATTATGGAGCAATAGGGCCCAGATGGCGGATCAATGAGGAAGGTAAATATAATTATGTTGATCATGCACTTTAAGCTCATGCAACGAAGGAACAAATACTTAAATTTCCTCAACCACGAAAGAACGTAGATGAAGAGTTAAGATGATAGAACATACAACAACGACTAAGCCATTTGCCCAAGTATTTGGGGTAGGCTACATGAACCAAAAGAGAATTACGTCGGATCGGGCACATGGATTAACTTTCTCCACTCCTTCCTATCGAGCAATATGCCTTCACTAAGACCTTTAGCCTCCATATCTTGTCTTATTACCTCCATCCATGTTTTCTTCGGTCTCCCCTGCGCTATTTTAACTTGTCCTAATTTGATACGCTCTACTCGCTGGATTGGCGCATCTGTAGGCCTACGTCGCACATGACCAAACCATCATAGGCGGTTTTCTCTCATCTTCTCTTTTATAAAGGCTAAGCCTATCTTAGTACGAATATCCTTATTTCTCACCTTATCTCTCTTCCTGTTACCACACATCCAACGAAGTATGCGCATCTCTGCTATACTCATCTTCTGGGCATGATATCTCTTTATACCCCAACATTCTGTATCATATAACAAAGCTGGTCTAATAGCAGTCCGATAAAACTTTCCCTTCAGCCATAACGGAATATTACGATCACATAAAACTCCTATTGCGCTCCATTTCAACTAGCTGGCTTGGATCCTATGATTGACATCACTATTGATCTCCCCATCCTTTTAGATAATAGAACCCAAGTACTTAAAAGGACTGCTCATCAGTATTTCTTAACTATTTAGTGTCACAATACTATAATCTCGGATTCCTTATTTACTGAATTTACACTCCATATACTCTGTTTTGGCCTTACTTAATCTAAAACCTTGAGATTTCATAACTCCAATTTTACATTTACCCCAACTCTCGCTTCATCGACTAAGATGATATCATCAGCAAATAGCATACACCACGGTATCTCATCCTGTATAGCTCTAGTAAGCTCATTCATCACTATGGCAAATAAGAATGTACTCAATGCAAATACTTGATGCAATCCAATTGTGATAGAAAAATCACTTGTTATGTCTCCACAAGTTCTGACATTTGCCACTACTCCATCGTACATGTCCCTGATTATGTCAATATATTTGATAGGGACTCCCTTTTTCATCAATGTCCACCATAATACCTTTCTTGGCACTTTATCAACATCCAAGTTGAAAATATAAAATACTCATAGCAGCCAATTTAGCCCTTAAAACTTCATCATATCAGTGTTCTAAATGGCGGCCACAGCGGCTACATCGGCCAGGAAAATTTATCGGGGATGGGGATATATCGGGGACATATCGGGGATATTTTCAAAAATCGGATGTCAAAATCGGACTGTAAATATACATATCTTCTTGTCTTAAATTGCATCTCAATAAGACAACATATGCATAAATTATATAAAGCTACATAAAACATCATACTTATATGTTTAAGATATACTTAACTCGATAACTTACATTAAGCTTATAAATGCATAATCACTATCCAAGTGTAGAATCTTCACAAATGTCATATTACCACATCGCTCGAATTACCCAAATATCTAACCTAGAAATTGAGTGTGAACGCTATATCGGGTTCAAAATCGCCGAAATTGCGGCCGATATATCGGGTCCATGCCGATTTATCGGCGATTTTGGGTGAAAATCGCTATATCGGTTTGGATGTGCCAAATCATTGCGGCTAGGTGCCGTAAACGCAATATCGGCGCAATATCGGGGTTATATCGGGGATATTAGAACACTGCATCATATTATAAGCATAATACATTTAACAGAAGATCAATATGTTAGAAATCCTCCCAGGGTTGTTTGTTCCCTAATAAAATAATAATAATAATGGGCATCCGACAAGGCAAAGAGCACTATTAATCTGGGAATTACACCTATGCAAGATGAGAAATCATCTTACCTGGAAAAGAATTTCTCCCCCAAAGTTTGCTAGATCAATCTACGAAAAGGAACAAACAAGATGCAGTAAATAAAAAAAGAATAGAAAATTTGCAGTAACAAAATTAACACGTAACTATAATACTCTAAAGATCAAACAATTTATCCATATCCAAAATAAGGTGAGATAAGTTTAAATACTCCAACCAAGAAAAAGAAAGGAAAAAGATTTCTCCTGTGACTAAAATTTCCATAGAAATAATAGAACTATGCAGGAAAGCTGCTGCAAATTGTATCTCACAGCATTATAACTGTCAGTGGATTCTAACCACACTACAATCTGAATAAATAAATATAAATTTTATATTGTCCTTGTATACTAACCGGGAGTATCCTTGCAGGAGATGGTGCTGCAATTCCAACGTATCCATTATCAGCACCAACATTAGAAAAAACCATGCTCGTTACATTCTTGCCGAGAAGCCATTGCAATGCACCCCCTTCATGCTCAGGTGAGTAGATATTGTCCATCTGAATGGACCCAGACATAAAACACATGGTACCTAACATTTATTTGGAATATCCAGCTTAGGATGTGTACAAAGACTCTAGTATGACAGCTTCCATAAAAGTAGGATATGGAGATTAATCGAGCAATTTAAAAGCACAGGAAGATAGGATCATACATTTTGATTATCATCTCATGAACTACACCAGTTAAAATATAATTATAGCAATCCCTAAAGAATTATATTTTACCCAATGTCATTACAACATATGACAGAACTGGACTATAAAAAAGCAAAACTTTCAGCAAATGTACAACAAGAATCAAAAATACTGTGGAGTATATTCACAGTCCATGCAGGACCAAATATGAGAAAGTTGCAATTATGAAGAATTTGAGTGGTTAGTTGGATGGTTGAGCTAGGAACAACAACATCGCAACAATTTTTTAACTATGAAGTGTAGTGACCACTCACCAGGCTTTGCGGTAATCTTCTCTTGGGATTTTAACATTATCTAGAAATAACAATACAGAAAATAATTAACATGCACAAATATACGCTAAAAGAACCAAGATAATTTATGAGTGATATGGACACTGCATCTGGCAAAATACCTGAACAACTTGAGCTTCTCCACCTATTATTTGAAAAGGTGTTACTGCTGCTTGGGCACTCTACATCACAAAATTGTTATATATAAGTCCAACTATCAAGACTATCGGATATCCACCCTAAAAAGAATTGCCTCACATGCACCACATCTCTGGTGATCATGAGAGGCAACAAATGTAAATATACTGCCCAATGTTTGAGACCAACTTTTGTCAATAGTTACAAGGACACTCAAATTAAAGCGTAGGAAACAACATAAAGGATGCACAGATCTGCAACACAGCACACTAAAGAATCAACTAGCATGACATAGCCTATATTTGAGACCAACTCTAGCCTATAGCTATAAGCAAGCTTAAAGTAAAGCATACAATACAACATAGAGGAGGCACCGATCTGCCACATAGCACACCTGCACAATCAAATAGTGTGCACTAACCCATATGGTCATGACATCCTTGAAAGGATAAGGATAATGAATACCAGTTGAAGGCTTCCACAAAGACGACGAACCCCCTTTCCAGATGAAACCTGCTACATAGCTAGCTACCCCAGCAGATACTTAAAGAGACTCCAAGATATTCATTAGTTACTTACTATAATGTAAAATTATTTCTTTGAAGTAGTAAGAGGTTTACAGAAGGCACTGTGCTAAATCTTTTATACTGATCCCCGAAACAATGGTCTCTACACATAAAACTGTGCAGTTCCCCTCTCCATAAACACCCTACCGCAACATAAAAGATAAGCAGTGAAACATGATTTTTCCTGTTATGAATAGGCAGGAGCTGATGTAAAACAGGCGGATCGCAACCACCTTTTGATATTGGGTATTAGGGTTTCAAGAAGACGAAATAGAAAGGGAATTAGGGTAAAGAAAAGGATAAGGGATCCGCACCCCTTGCACCACGGCCTTCACCCCCCTTACACCACGGGCTTCACACCCCAATCTCAAGAGCTCAAAAAAAATTAAAGTGAAAAATTTTTAATTCATCATTGCCTAATAATAAAAGAAGTCTGAGGCCTATTTATAAGCTTTGCAAAATTCAATTCTCGGAATTAACCAATGCAGTACTAAACAACTGAAAGCAACTAGAAGCCTACAATAAAAACAAATAAAAGATGAGAAATAAAGGCAACTAAACGTGAACCCCATCAGTAGCACTCTTAGGATCTTGAGCAATTTGTTTCTCAGATCCTTTTTATCAAAAAAAGATCCATAAAGGTTCCAACTCAAGTTACTACTGTTCATTTTTCATGTCATTAGAATAAGGACTTAAAAAGTTTTAAGAAAAAGCTTGTCTACAAATAATGAATATCAAAGCATGATTTATGTAGGAGAACAAGGATTCAAGAAGTAATAGACTTTGTGGCCGTGACAGGAATAGGGTAAAGCCAAATATGGGCCCAGCCCAAGCTTTCGAATAAACTTCGTAGGGTTTAAAAAAGAAGATGCAGTGATGAATCCCATTTAATAAAATACTATTAACTGAAATCACTCGTTTTCATATAAACCACCTAACCAAGGCAAAACCCGTGTAGGATAAGATGTTTCGTATGTATTTTCTCAACTATGTTTCTTCATATATCTTATGGTGTTTCGCTAGTTTCGAACAAGGAGAGGAAGACCACTGTTAAATTTCTCCAAAGGCCTACTGTGTGATTAAGTTAATATCTGCCACGACATACCTAGGTCCACAAAAGAATTTGGATGTATATTTGTACTTTAGTTTACAGGTAAAATTTCTGTATATATATGCATTAACATGAAAGTCCTTGCTTGCACCAAAAAAATTATCAAGGTATTGGGTTCCCGTTGATTCACCCCATCTGCTGGAGTTTATTTTCCATAAGTTATACAATTTTTGCACTATGTCTCAATGAAACTGTTTAACCTAGGAAGCGATTGGAACCTGAATCAAACGAGTGGATGTAATAAAAACAGTGTTACATTTCTATAAACTGTAAAGTGATAGCATGATGCTACAAAAAAATGAGTGAATGCACAGAGCATCTGAGAACCACGAAAACGATTTAGATCAGGATTTTCATTTTTGGTCCTTATAGCATGTTTTCATGTTTCTGAGTCCCTTAGTGTTAAATAAATGAAAGGAAGACTTGCACCCAGTTAGGCATAAGTAGTCCTCTAGTGGAGGTGCAGCACCAGTCAAACAGATTTGCAAGGATGATGCATTCATTGATTATATCTTATATGCCAATAACACTTTGGGAGCAACTGAGGAATGTTCTGATTCCAACTGGGCACATGGATTATTAAGAGGGAAAAGAGGCAGAAAGGGACACATTTGTCTCGTGAAAAGGAGACCAATACACGAATGTCCTGCACTGCATTGGGCATATTGTTGTATACATGATAGATCTCCTACAATGTTCATTCTCACATCAGGAAAAAAAAAACTGTTTCCTTTCTTTTAATCTCTTGCATTCCACAAGACTTGATTATCAATAAAGATTATTTTCCATCTATTACGTAGATTTTCAACAGCAATTTGATATTAGATTTGATCCTTCTGTACTGTTCTTTCTTTCTATAAAAATAATTATCTATTTAAATTTGGAAATTCAAGCTAAGCGACTAGTCGATTGCTTGGCTTCATGTAAATTCTTAGATATTGCGTGTACAGATTACTGTGTCCAAAACTAATAAAAGTGGAGAGAAAATAAAGGTTAAAACTTGTGTTTTAGCTTCTTATGAAATGACTTTTTAGCTTCTTATGAAATGACTTTTGAAGGGAGGGGAAGAATACGCATTACAATGCAGTATAGAAGTACAAAGATAAGGGTGCATGGAGCACAGGCGATGAAATTTCAGAAAATTAGGGTATCACCTACTGATTACTACTGCAAACAGTTACTCCTTCAGTAGTAACTCGGTTTTGCAGCTTCTGCTTAGGTAACAACTAGGTTTTAACAAGTTATTACGCTCAACAAACATATGACAGGTCAGAACTGTTTCATAAGGACCTATTTGACAAATTTTGTGGATGATGGATAAAAATACATATCAATTACTTTTTTTTGGAAGTTTGCATATCACCCTTAATCTTTGAGAAGTTATATATTTCACTATCTTTCGCATATTTACCTACATGACCTTGTGTTTTTGTGTTATGTTCCAAATATACACTTCCATGAGCTGATAGAAATTGAATCGAAAATGAATTTAACAAATTAGGCAATAATTAGCTTAGTCTTGCTATTTACCGGAAACAATGCCAATTTATCCATTTCAAAACCATGTCAAGGCTCAAGAAGAAAATGCTATAAACTTGTCCACAATTTTGCCAGGTTTAATCAAGTCATATGGGCATGTACTTGCTAATGCGATGCTAAGATGGACAAGACCATTTTGTTTCATAGACTGCAAAAAGTAAATGAAATATGATTTAATATAAAAATATTGTTTATTCATTGTCAGTTGTCCTTGGGCACATGATGAAGATGTCAAATACCTCGGTGTCCTAAATTGTACATCACGGGAATCCTTATCAAAACTCAACAAAGGAAGCACATCTATGCTGTATAGTGGTGCAGCCAAATATTCATTCATCGTGCAATTTAAAGTAATACATGCAGAAAATGGTCCACAGTATAATAAAATAAAATATCTAGGCTTAATATTGCATATAAGAGGTTTAGTTTAGCTTAGAAAGCATGGACATGGACACACGACACAGGTACAATACGAAACAACAACAACTAAGCCATTTGTCCGAAGTATTTGGGGTAGGCTACATGAACCAAAAGAGAATTACGTCGGATCAGGCACATGGATCAGCTTTCTCCACTCATTCCTATCGAGCAATATGCCTTCACTAAGACCTTTAGCCTATGTATCTTGTTGAATTACCTCCATTCATGTTTTCTTCGGTCTCCCCTGCGCTCTTTTAACTCGCCGTAAATTGATACGCTCTACTCGCCGGACTGGTGCATCTGTAGGTCTACGTCGCACATGACCAAACCATCGTAGGCAGTTTTCTCTCATCTTCTCTTCTATAGAGGCTACACCTATCTTAGTACGAATATCTTCATTTCTCACCTTATCTCTCCGCATGTTACCACACATCCAACGAAGCATGCGCATCTCTGCTACACTCATCTTCTGGGCATGATATCACTTTAGACCCCAACATTCTGTGCCATATAACAAAGCTAGCCTACTAGCAGTCCGATAAAACTTTCCCTTCAGCCATAATGGAATGTTACGATCACATAAAACTCCTGTTACGCTCCTCCATTCAACCAGCCGGCTTGGATCCTATGTTGACATCACTATCGATCTCCCAATACTTTTAGATAATAGAACTCAAGTACTTAAAATGACTGTTCATCGGTATTTCTTGTCCATCTACTCTCACAATACTATAATCTCAGATCTTCTCTGTTTACTGAATTTATACTCCATATACTCTGTTTTGGCCCTACTTAATCTAAAACCTCGAGATTCTAGAGTTTGCCTCCATAACTCCAATTTAACATTTACCCCAGCTCTCGTCTCATCGACTAGGATAATATCATCAGCAAATAGCATACACTACGGTATCTAATTTTGAATAGCTCTAGTAAGCTCACTCATCACTATGGAAAATAAGAATGGACTCAATGCAGATCCTTGATGCAATCCAATTGTGATAGAAAAATCGCTTGTTATGCCTCCACAAGTTCTGACATTTGCTAATATTCTATCTTACATATCCTTGATTATGTCAATATATTTGATGGGGACTTCCTTTTTCATCAATGTCCACCATAATACCTCTCTTGGCACCTTATCATAAGCTTTTTCTAAATCAATAAAAACCATATGTAAATTTCTCTTCCTCTCTCGAAATCGCTCTATAAGTTGACGAAGCAAATGAATAGCTTCTGTCATCAATCGCCCCGGCATGAACCCAAACTGGTTCTATGATATGTAACATTTTGTCTTAACCTGTGTTCAATTACCCTTTCCCAAAGCTTCATGATGTGACACATGAGTTTTATTCCACGATAGTTTGAACAACTCTGGATATCACCCTTATTCTTATAGAGAGGTACTAAGGTATACTCTTCCTCCACTCATTTGGCATCATTTTAGTTAGCCAGATCTTATTAAAGAGGTTTGTCAGCCATCTCACGCCCACCTCTCCTAAGTATCTCCATACCTCAGTAGGAATTCCATCTGGGCCAACAGCTTTCCTTGACTTCATCCTCTTCAAGGCCACTTTAACTTCAGATTCGCTAATTCTGCGCATATAATTATGCTTCATATCCTGATACTGAATGGTAAGGTCATCCAAGTCTTGAGTAGAGCTACCATTGAACAATTTGCAAAATACTCTCTCCATTTTTCTTTAATTTCTTCATCTCGAACTAAAATCTTCTGATCCTCATCTTTGGCACACCTCACAGTACATAAGTCTCTAGTCTTTCTCTCCCTTATTCGAGCAATTCTATATATATCCTTTTCAATCTCTTGGTGTCCTTCTCACACACTTCTTTATACACTTTAACTCTTGCATTCTGAACAGCTTTCTTAGCCTCCTTCTTGGCTATCTTATACCTTTCAAAACTCACTCCATCACAATATAAGAGTCTCGTTTGATTTTAATGGTAGTGTTTATCTCTTCATTCCACCAATGATGTGTCCTTACATAGTAAGCATCACCCTATGACTCACTAAGTACATCTTTACCTACTCTTTTAATGCAGTTAGCAATTTTGTTCCATGTTGTATTGGGATCATCTTGGGCTTTCCAATCTGCTTCGTGTACCACTCGATCTACAAAAATTCCTTGGTTACCTTCTTTTAGCCGCCGTCACTTAATCTTAGAATCTAACTTACGTTTAATCTTTCTAAATCCCCTTCTAATCCGAACATCTAAAATTAATAATCTATGTTGAGTTACTACACTCTCACCCGGTACTACCTTACAATCTATACAATAATTTCTATCTACTTTTCTAGTTAAAAAGAAATCTATTTGGCTCACACTTAATCCACTTCTAAAAGTGATCAAGTGAGCTTCTCTCTTCCTAAATAAAGTACTCACTAAGATTAAATTATATGACAAAGCAAAATCTAGAATCGAGTTACCTGGTTCATTTCTTTTCCCAAAATCAAATCCTCCATGTACACTATCTAACCTGTAACGACTAGTTCCTACATGCCCATTAAGGTCACCGCCTATGAAAAACTTTTCTCTAATGGGTATATCTTACACAATCTCATCTAAATCCTCCTAAAATTGACGCTTACTTGACTCATCAAGTCCTACTTGTGGTGCATAGACACTAATAACATTAAAAATCTCCCTATCTATAATAAGTTTAACTAGTAAAATCATATCACCCTTTCTCCTAACCTCCACTACATCCTCAAGCAATTGTTTATTTATGATCACACCTACCCCATTATGATTTCTATCCCTACCAGTATACCAAAGTTTATAACCCTAAGGCTCTATAACACGGGTACAATACGAACATGAAGAAAAATAGGACACGGGAACACCGCGACATAACACTAGAATATTATAAGGTTAATAACATGGAGGATATAGATCCATACAGACTTATACATGTCTGCATCTAAAAGTTCAGATATCTAATAATATGATGATAAATATACGCTAAAATTTAAAACTATCATATATTTTTATGACTTTGCCAAAAAAATGAGCCTTGGCTCTTTAACTTTCTACATAATAGTCAATATATCTAATACTTATATAGAAACATATCTAAAGTTATATTGTTTCGTATAAATTAATATTTTGATGGTGCTCCCACAATATTCTTTTATATTTTGGTGGTGATTTTCCACCACAAGTGATTGGATGGTCGATCCTCACAAGCGAGAAATGGAATGCGGTAGCAGCAAGTAAATAAAGCACAACCAAATTTTACATGGAAATCCTTAATTGGGAAAAACCATGGGGAGAAAGAGCTTCACTATAATTCTCAAGTGACAAAAATTACAAGAGTCTGAGATGTCAAAAGGTCAAAGTATCAGAGTCTCAAGAGATTTTTTTCTTTCCTTTTATTTCTTCATTAGAGGAGCTATACTTATAGTTATCCTTGATTGAGATATTGGTATGGAGGCAGACGAGTACAGGCGACGTAATGACACGATCTGCACATGTAAACTTGTTGTAACGATATCGACCAGTGGTGCTGGTTTATTGGGTTGCATGCAGAAAAATCTGTCACTGTTCACAACTGCCCACGCCGAGTGACGCCACACGTTATGAACGTGAAAGATAATAAGGTTGTGTAACTGTCGGCAGGGATCAGGGGTGATCTGTTGCTTGAGTTGCTTGATTCGGAACTGAAGTCTTCGAAGCGGAGGAAGACTCGAAGCAGATAGGGTCTTGAGGAGGTCGGGAATAGCATGGACTTCAAAGGAGAGCTCTGATGTACCTCAGAGAGTTGGAAGGTGAGAGACACGTGTCGCCATCTTGGACGAGGTCAGATTTTAACCACTGCTGATACTCCCGCTCTTTCGCTTGTCGGAACTTGCGAACGGGAAGTCGGAAGAGCGGAGTTGGTAGGAGAACTTTCAATGCCTTAAGTTCGTGGGCAGACGAGGATCTGGATCATAAATGTGGATCTTCAGAATTTAATTGCAGGTTGTACAAACCAGCTGTCGCATCATTCAGCTTGATCTCTTCGGGATCAGATCCTGGGTCTTTTTGAATCCAGAAATCATAATGATTAGGAGATAGGGTTTCATATTTCGGCGGCGATAATTAATCTTTTGTTGATTCGGTTGACCGAAAATCTTAAGACGTGACCGGCTTTTCAGGAATTGGAGATTTGAATTGGAAGCGACTCGGCTTCTCTTCCATCTATAAACAAAGTGGAACCCTTGGACGGGAATCACTTCTGCTATCTTCTCTGATGAACCCTTACTTCAAAATTCCTCTTCTTTATTCTATTGGATCGCCATGTCTTCTTTTTTCTTCTTCATCAGATCAGGAAGGAAAGGGAGAGGATGAAGGTGTAAGAACTAGTGGTCAGGCTCTCGCCATGCGGGAGTCTAATCAATGCGCCACATTAGTTACTGTGATGAACCTGTTACAGCACATTAGCTATCATGACAGGGTGCCACCGTCAGGGGTGGTTGGTAAAAGTCCGTCTCCGCTCAGAAGTGGTACTTGTCTTGGGCAGATCTGGGTTTCTAGTGCGATTCCACAGTCGTTCAGTCATGTCTTGTAGTTTCCCGTCTGCTCGGACGCCAGTACCTCGCGCTTGGGGATTCCTTCTGTACGGCGAGCAATAAGAAAGAATAATAGGGTGTTTTTGTCAGGGCTCCGCCAATGAATCACTTTCTCTTCAAAAGTCAAAGTTCTTCAGAGCACAGGGACATGGTGTGATATCATCATTGTCTTATGTGTCTTTGGGTTCCATTCTGGTCGAACATCGCTGCCTTGTGTCTTATCAAAGTCTGTCTGGAGCACGAGGTGTTGCCGCTACTTTGGAGGGCTTCTTGGGGATCCTTGTCATTCTCCTGAGATGCGCGAAAGATGGTGGTACCGGTATGGCTTCCATGGAGGCCTGTTCTAGGCTGAGAGGAGAAGATCTTTCACTAGAGGAACAATTATTTTTGTGAAGGAACCTTTCTTAGCTTCTTCTCTAATTCTGGGATCTTTGAAAAGTGATGTGAGCAATGAGATTTGCCTTTCCGAAGTGTTCTTGGAAAGACGTATCCTCAGAGTTCAGAAGAAAAGGCATTGGATTGCTTGTTCAAGAGCCATGGCATAGATAGAGAATGGTTGCTCCGGGAAGCATTTTTCAAAGAACAAGTCTTTGTTGCTTTAGTATCGGGATCTATTAATGGCGGCTGAACTGGAGGGATCGGAACGAGATATGTATTTCTTTTCACGGAAGTGTAATGAAACTTTGTATTACTCTTATTAGATGTAATCAAATATGTATTTAAATGAATGTATTCGGAATGGAAGGATTTTCGGAATAAAACACATATTTCTTTGGAATGAAAACGATTGTATAGATCTTGTCTGGTTTGCTGCATCGTTGGCTTTTTAGAATTGATATGATAATGCCTCTCTGGAGTGCTGATTTCTATCACCGTTATGGTCAGTCTGTCTTGGGAATGATTTGGTAAGCCCGCAGTGTTATCGAGTGGTGGTAATCTCATTAGTGGTACCTGCAAACTCTTGACCTCTGAGTGGGGAAAATCCCAGCAACGAAGTTGGATTCATGATTGCTTCCGAGTGGGGGGTTTGACCCATCAGCATAGCTGTGAACTTGGGACTCTGAGAGGGAAAATCCCTGCAGCAGAATAGAGACTCCGAGCGTGATAAGACCCATGACGGAGGGAGCCCGTTGGCCGGAGTCTGCGTTGTCGCCTCCAAGTTGAGGTGCAGACTTTTGGGGGAGGAAGGATGATGCGCACACAAGCATGCAATAGAATATCTTATATTAAATGTTAGAAGCAACGTAATAAAAAATAATGAAAAGTTAACATAAATTTGACAGAAAACTATGTAGATTCAGCTTCTAATCACACAAAACTAGTACGTCGAGCGGATATCCAAACAAGAAAACCCTTATGTATATACCATATACCTCGTGCAGTTATAGGCTGCATACACATAATCCATATAATTTAAACAGAATGGGCTAACAAGACTATATATACTCAGCTTCTAATCACACGAAACTAGTACATCGAGGGGATGATCCAAACAAGAAAACCTTCATGTATATACCATATGTTTCGCGTAGTTATAGGCTAAACATAGATAATCTGTATTATCCCGGGATGAGCAATTCATGCAAGCATATGCAAAGGTTGTGTTCAGATAATACCTGAATAATCGTAACTCTCCAGAATGCTTCAACCTCGAAGCTAATACGTCGAAAGGATAATCCAAATAAGGAAACCCTCATGTATATACTATATGTTTCGTGTAATTATAAGCTCTCCGAAATATTTACCTGCAAATTTAAAAACGGGCCTGAAGTGGGAATGTGACCCAGCGATAGATTGGATGCGTCGACTCCGATCAAGGGTAAGACCCACAACAGAGTGATAATACAGACCTCTGAGTGAGGGGAATCCTAGCAGCGGAGTTAGACCTCCTAGTGGGGGAATCCCAACAGCGAAGTTAGGTTCACAGTTGCTTCCGAGTGGGGCTTTGCCTCATGAAACTGTGAACTTGGTAAGGACCTGAAGTGGGGTTGTGACACATCAACAGATTGGATGCGTCAAGTCTGAACAGGGGTAGGACTCACAGCAGAGTGACAATCCGGCATGGAACTGACAAAGAGAAACTACCAGGGGTTTATCCGCCTATGGATTCAGATAAGGGGAGCCCATAGGCTAGTGATTGTTCTGCGCCTAGCAGAGAAAAACTACCAGGAGTACATCCGCTCATATGTTCAAATGAAAGGAGCCCGTAAGCTAGTGATTGTGTTTCGAGTGGGGGTGTGACCTATCAGTGGAACATCAAAAGAGGGCTCTGAGAGGAGAAAATCTCTGCAGCAGAGTAGGGACTCCGAGCGGGGGTAGGATCGATAGCGGAGGGTTTCGATTCTCGTAGGATAACAGAGAGGGGGCCCGTAGGCGGTTGCTTCATTGACGTCCACGAGCGGGAGTGGAACCCACAACGGAGTGTACAAGCATTGGACTCCGAGTTGGGGAAATCCCAGCAGCAGAGTAGGCTGAAATTGTTAGGAGCAAAATATACTTTTATTTGATAATGAAAATGAAAATAAAAGTAAAGGGGTCATGGATAAAGGTACTGCCTTATTTAAGGAGGTAGGATTGGATCACTCGATTGCTTTATATTGGGTGATCGCGTGTTGTGGTTGAGTAAGAAGTGGAGCGCTCGGCTGTCCTAATCCAGAGACTGCTTCGGGTGTAAGAACATATTCTTTGAGAAAGCCCTGACAGATAAGCTCTTCCAAGTATCTTCGGAAGCTCCGACAATGGATCATCTTATGCCCCTTACCGTCGTGTAGAAGGAGTACTCTTCTACTTCGGAATGCGAGGGGTCATATTGAATGGAGACCCAAGGTTAGTCCTTGATTATGTTAAAGATTTCATTGATGGGGAGTCTAAACAGAGTGAATTGCTCTATCGCCTTGTGGCTCGGAGCAGACTTGGCGAGAGTATCTGGAGTGCTTGTCTTATAGGCAGGTTGCCCCGGTTCCGATCTTGGACATTAATGGAAGCTTCGTGCGAAGACTTTGCCTTTCCTCGCTTCACAGAGTGGTTAGGGGAAGTCCTCGTTGCCTCCTCCAACTGGATGTAGTGTTGAGCTTGGGATAGAACCTCGCTCATCCAGTGACGTTGTGCTTCAGGAGATGCTTGTACAGGGGATGAGAGGCTTGCAGCCCGCTGATGAATGGGAGTGCAGAGACGTGCTCACAACAGCTAAGGACCTTAATGAGTTAGCTTTGGAAGTAGCCGATGTAAGATTTGAGATTGTCACTCTGTCTCATCTTAATAGTGAGAAGGTGATGGTTGTTCCTCTTGGCCTCTCGACGAGAGGCGTACTGGATGAGGAACGCTTCGATCATCCCCTCAAAGTTGTGGAGAGAATAAGGAGGCAGGAGTAGAACCAATCTGCGACCACACCTTTCATACTGGAAGGGAAAGTGAGGCACATGAGCGGATTGCTGCAGGAGTAGATCACTATCTTGTCCCAGAAATGCATGATATGTTGAAATAAGTCGCTCACTCTGGATTAGTAATCGAAGATTGGAGTCGAGAACTTCTTGGAAACTCGTAATCTAGGATCTTCTTGGAGAGAGGGGAGTCAGAGACTGGCAATTGAAAGCATTGGATGACTTTGCAGCTTAGCCTCCGCGATCCGTCGTTGGATCAGCTCGTCGAAGGCTTATAAGTCGGGAGATTCACTGAATTTAGGTTTTTCGACTGCGTCGGTATCTGATTGTTCTGGAGGACAGTTATTTGAGCCTGGAGTTGGCAGTTGAGCTACCTCAATGCCTCCTGTTCGTGGATGACATTCTCGCAGTTGAGAACTGCATGCTCCTGATCACGATCTGACTGGGCTTGTTGCTTCTTCGTCTGCTCTTTTATGTCAGCGAGCATTTGAAGGAGTTGGTCTTCATACTGCTGCGGTGGTTGGACATTGATGGCTACTGTTGGCTCAAAGACTCAATCACTCTTTGTTTTGATGATTCTAAAACTCATGAAGTTTGGTGTACTAAAAAAATTTAAGTTTTGTTAAAGTACACAGGTTTATTCAAGGATGAGATGTTTAACTTCAACAGGATACCAGGACAATCGACAGTGATACACACCTACCAGTTGTTGATATTCTATGCACAAGGCTGAGAGTGTCTCAGTTATCGACAGCCATAAATAGCTATCGACAGGAGATCAAACAGAAAGTTGGTCTGTTCTCAGTCTGTCGACAGACAAATATTGTTATCGACAGAGGACTAAAGCGAGAGTTGATCCATTCTCAGTTTGTCGACAGGCAATGCGTGTTGTCAATAGTTCTTGTGCTAAGTTTGAAATTTTTTACCGTTAAAGCTTTTCCTGTCGACAGCTAGACAGTCAACTTGCCTTGTTTATTTTCCCAACGGCTCTATTTGTTTAGAAAAATGTCCAGATTCATTTGAACTTGGTTTTTCATGTTTTCAAAATGTTTTTATCAGTGGACTTTCTGGTTTTCATTTATACTACACTTATGTAAAGAAGTGTTAAAAGATGTTTAAATATAAGTTTTGACAAGATTTTTAGCGAAGAAAAGTTTTCAACAAAAGAAAAACAAGTTTTACAAAAGAGAAAATCATTCTCACTCCCTATTTTCTCTTACAAATGTTCTTGAGCCATTAACTCCTACTCTAAGCTATAGGAAAGTGTAAAAGAGAATTTGTGATCTTATGTGGATTACCGTTGTAATCTTTTGTTCTTTGTGAGTTCCTGTCGGAAAGAGGGTTGTTCGTGGAATTGCGGCTCCGGAGGTTGCGGGATCATTTGTGGTTGTAATCAAGATTGTTTATAGTAGAATCCTTCATTGCGGTGAAGGCGGGAACATAGAACAACTGGCTCGAACCTCAATAACAACTCCTAGCGTTTGTAATTGGCTATCTCGTATGATCTCTCCAGTTCTACTCTTTATTATTCTTGTATCATTATATTTGTTTAACTTTTGTAAGATTATTTGTTTTGACTCACTATATTATCAAGAAAGAAATTACACACCTCAACTTTTATTTAAGAGAAATTATGAGAAGTTTAAAACTCGTCACTGGGTATACGATTTCATTCTTGATTAAGTTTTGTTAGTTCTTAATTGTTTTAATTTCCGCATTGTTATTAGTCATCACCTATTCACCCCCTTTAGGTGATTTCAATTGGTATCAGAGCGTGATACTCTTGATTATAGGTTTCACTACCTAAGAGTGATCCTATTTGGCTATTCACATTAGTTGCCAACACAGAAATGGCCTCCAATGATTTTTCGGTATCAAAACTCCTCCCAAGTTTGATGGTCTAAACTTTCGCATTTGAAAAGTCAAGATGACTTTGTTTCTCAAATCCCTAGGTGATAAAGTGGTTAAGTCTGTTATCAAGAACTTTGTTGAACCCCAAGGTGATGAGGACACTTGGTCCGAAACTACCGTAAAAGAATAAAGCACAGTATGCTCTTACTCTTGCACTCACTGATGGTAATTTATCACGTGTTATAAATTGCAAATTTCTTATGAAGTTTGAAATGACTTGATTATTACTC
This sequence comes from Agave tequilana, assembly GCA_038442645.1. Lineage (NCBI taxonomy): Eukaryota > Viridiplantae > Streptophyta > Magnoliopsida > Asparagales > Asparagaceae > Agave > Agave tequilana. The sequence continues at coordinate 27,326 of JAVJIF010009017.1, read as the reverse complement.
ATGAAGAAACTTCTTAAGTGAAGAAATCCAAGATTGATTTGCTTCGTTCTCAATATGAAAATTTCTATATGATTGATAATGAATCTATGATGAAATGCTTACTCATTTTGCAGAGATTACTAATGAACTTTCTTCTTTAGGTGAAAAAATTGACAATGATCGAAAAGTAAAGAAGATTATCCGAGCTCTTCCTAAATCTTGATAAGTCAAGCTACCACACTAAAGGAGCTAAACGACAATGAGGAAATAGAGTTCTCCAAATTTATAGAAAATCCCAAAACACATGACATGAAAAGAAAATTAAGAGAGGAAAGAGAACCACAAAAGAAGAAGAGTATTGCTTTTAAAGCAACACACCATCTAATCCGAAAGACGATAAGATCATGGATGATGAAGATGATGATGAATTTGCATGATCGTACGAAAAATAGGAAGGATATTCTACAAGGATGAGCAATCAAAGAAGATTCAAATGGCAAGGAAAGGGTAAAAGAAAAAAAAGAAATTGGTCCATGCTATAACTGCAAAAAGTCGGGACACTTAATTGTTGATTGTCCAAACTCAAGGCATCTACTTCAAGAAGAATACCGAAGAAGAAAACTGTTATAGCTTCATCGGATGACGACTCTGAAAGTGACTCCGAAGATGATATAAATGTTGCCAACGTTCATGTCCTATGGGGATGACCCCACTGAGGTAACTCTTGAAACTTCTTTAGATGATAGTGATTTAACTATGGATGAACTTGCAAATTTTTTTGAAGAACTTCAAAATAGATATGATTTATTAAAAATTCAAAATAAGAAATTTGAAAGGGAAAATGATATTTTGATTAACGAGATAAATGTGATTTCTAAAGAAAAAGTTAATTTATATGTTTCTCTCTAAAGTATTGAAAAAGATTTTGATGATTATAAGATTACATGCAAAGCTAAGTTTCCTATTTTCAATAAAAATGAGTTTTCTGATATTAAAAATAGATTCGATGTTTTGAGTAATACTTTAAAGGATATGATGTTGATAAGGCTAAATTGGAGTCTATTTTTTCAAAGAAACAAGTTCCTAGGAAACATGCATCACACTCTCATCATGTTCACAAAGCACATCATGATACTTATTATGCTTTCATGTATGTCAAGGTGTACAAGTTGTACATGTTGTGGTTGAAAAGGCCATTTGGCTAGATTTTGTTTTGATAAGATTAATATTTAAATAAGAATATTTGGGTTCGAAAAGATTTAGTCCCTATAGGACCCAAGAAGATATGAGTACCAAAAAACACACCAGTTTTATTTGATGTAGGTGTGCCTTCTCACAAAACGTGAGATGATTGGTGTCTTGATCGTGTATGCGGTGTTTAAGCTAAATGAACAAATCTAGTTGATGCATCACTGCCAAAGAGTTGAAGTGACAAGATCACTTCTTGTTTATGAAGATATGGAACTGAATTTATCTGTATCGGTAACTATTTCTAATCTTCATTTAATAACATGCTTTGATTTTTTTTATTTGCTTGATTACAACATATATACATGTGTATGTTTTTGCTTGAATATTATTCACAAACAAAATTTTATTTCTTAAAAGAATTCTTCATGTATTTGATAAAGTTAAATTTTTCTATACTTAGTTTTTACTTATATATAATTACTTATATATTTTGTTATCTATCATAACTATTTCCTATTTTATAAAATTTGTTTTAACAAAATTTAGCTTGCTGTGGACAGCAGCCACATGGTTATTCCATGTGGCTGCTGTCGACAGCCATGTGGCTGTTGTCGACAGACTGAGGTCAACAAAAAGTTAAATTTGTAATCTCTGGCTCAGCTGTTGACAGAGATGAATGACTGTCGACAGACTGAGATCAACAGAAAGTTGATCTCAGTTGGAGCTGTCGACGAGCGGTCGGGACAGTCGACAGACCCGAGGACAGCTGGCGTGGGTCCGATGCTTTTAAACCCTGTTTTCTCTCTCTCTTCTTCACTTCTTTCGACAGCAAAACCCTAGCCAACCTCTCCTCTTCCATTCAAGTTCATTTTCTTCAGCTCTAAAGCCTCAACAACAACAACAACTAAGCCATTTGTCCCAAGTATTTGGGGTAGGCTACATGAACCAAAAAAGAATTACGCCAGTCGGGCACATGGATCAGCTTTGTCCACTCATTCCTATCGAGCAATATGCCTTCACCAAGACTTTTAGCCTCTATATCTTGTCATATTACCTCCATCCATTTTTTTTTGGTCTCCCCGGCAGTCTTTTAACTTGCCCTAATTTGATACGCTCTACTCGCTGGGCTGACGCATCTCAAGATAGTTTCTCAAAGCCTCTCCACCTCTCTAATTTCTTTTACCAAAGATAGTTTCTCAAAACTTGTGTGATCTTCTTGTTGGATCTGCAGCTTCTTCGGAGTTTGATTGTGTTTTCCTCCAAACCCTAGTTCTTCCTCTAGTTTGGGTAAAAATCTTATATTTACTTTTCAATTAAAGTTTTCTTGTATTTCATCATGTCTAGTAAAAGACCTAGGACTCATATTGGTGCATCCCCTTCCAACAGATCCCATGATCCTTTCATTTTTGAAAAACATAAACTTTTGTGTGATGAAACCTCTCCAACAAATCTATCATTACCGGTAGGAGTATTCATTTCCGTGATTTTGAGGAATATAATTTAAGAAATCTCTTTGATGTTATGGGATGGACTAGATTCCTCGAAATTGATGAAATCTATTATCCTAACTTGATTAGAATCTTTTATGCAAATCTCTCTGTTAGTGGACTTGTGCTCAAAAACCAAGTTTGTGGTAAGAATGTTCGTATTTCTTGTGAGGAACTTGCCTATATTCTTGAAATTCTTTTTGGTGGACTTGACCTTATCAAAATCACTCTTGAAAACTTTTCTCATTCTGAAGGTCAATCCATTGAGTCTGCATCTGCTTTAATTCAGAGTGACAACAATCCGCTTAAAAATCAATGAGAATGTTATTCACTTTACTCCTTTGTGTCAGATTCTAGCTAAAATTATCATGCACAACACCGTGCCCAAAGCATGTGAGTTTGGAAAAGCTAGAGGATGTATCACAAGTCTCATGTATTGCATTCTCATATCCCAACCCGTCAATCTTCCTCTCATGATTTTCAATATCATAACTGCGAAAAACATTACATATCATAGTCTTCCTTTTGGCATAGTGCTTACTCGACTATTTAGTCATTGGCACATTGATATTCAAGGGAAATCATTCTGATCCTCTTCCGAACCCCTTGGTACATCTTTTCTTCATAGGAAGATGAGTCACCTCACCAAACGTTCTGGTGCTCAGTCTGCAACTCAAGCTGAGCAATCCTCTCATGTGCCTCCTCCTCTAACTCAATTTGTCTCGGATCCTTATTCTCTTCTCTTAGAGAAATCGGATCATTTGGCTCTTCATCAATCAAGATTTCAAGAAGCCTACTCTGTTGATGCCTCTCATTTTACTACTGCCCAAAGGCTCAATGAGTTCATTTTTCGTATTCAACATCTTGGATATGACATTCTTGAGTACACAGAGTTCATGCATCCTATTCCAACCATTAGACCTCCTTTTACTACATGGGGTACTCAGCCAGCGGCTCCTCAGCCTGATTCTTCTTCCCAGCCTACTGGATATGGTGGCAATGAAGGAGACACTGAAGAAGAAAAAGACAACAGTGAAGAAGACGAATACCAGTTGATTAGTAGACAAAGAAAATAAGATTTATTTCTTGTTTCTCACCTTTTTTATGCATGACAAAAGGGGAGAGAAGAATTTATAAGTTATGTTATGTTTTAAATGTTTTGCTTATGTATGAACAATGTTTTATCTAGTTATTTTTGACATGTAATAACTTTGACATATTGTTTTAAACATTGCACTTGTTTATCTAGTTATTTCCGGCATGTAATAACTTTGGCATATTGTTTTATACATTGCACTTGTTTATTATGAGTTGTTTAATTTTGTTTAACTCAATATATTTGTTGAGTTGTGATTTATCTCTTAATGATTATGTTTTACAATGAGTTATGCTTTATCATGAATTGTGCTTAAAATTCTTGTATCTATGATTCGTGCATAATTTAAGGGGAGCTTTTTTATAAGCTACTCCTCATAACTCATGAGTTTTGTCATCATCAAAAAAGGAAAGATTGTTGGCCCAAAGGCTCAATCACCCTTTGTTTTGATGATTCTAAAACTCATGAAGTTAGATGTACTAACAAAATTTAAGTTTGTTAAAATACACAGGTTTATTCAAGGATGAGATGTTTACCTTCAACAGGAGGTATTAAGATCAATTCAACTAGATTGATTCAAGAATTGGTTGGAAGCTCAAGAAAACAAGTTTGAAGATCTTGCATATCGTGCCTCTATCTTGATATTTACGTAAGATATATAATTTGTTAAAGTTTAGTTTAGAGAAATAATGCTCAAGAATATACACACAAAAGTTTTCAAAAACAATTTTATAGTTTTAAGTTTATGATTTTTGTGAAAAATCAAGTTTTAATAGTATTTATGATATATAGTTTAAAAATATGTTTAGTTTTCTAAACATATATATGTTATCATTAATATAATATTAAATAATTTTACAAAGTATTTTATAAAATAAAAATAATATTTTGTCTAGATACCAAGACAGTCGACATTAGCACATACCTGTCAACTGCTGATATTCTGTGCACAATGCTGAGAGTGTCTCAGCTGTCGACAGCCATGAATAGATGTCGACAGGAGACCCTACAAAAAGTTGGTCCATTCTCAGTCTATCGATAGACAGATATTGTTGTCGTAGAGGACTAAACTGAGAGTTGTCCACTCTCAGTTTGTCAACAGGCAATGCCTGCTATCGACAGTTCTGGTATTAAGTTTGAAAAATAAGACCGCTGAGCTTTTCCTGTAGACAGGCCTATGCCTGCTGTCGATAGCTAGAGAGTCAACTTACTTGATTTGTTTTTACAACAGCTCTCTTCGTTTAGAAACTATCAGATTCATTTGAACTTGGTTTTTCTTATTTTCAGCATGTTTTTCATCATTGGACTTTCTAGTTTTCATCTATATACTACTCTTATATAAAGGAGTATTAAAAGATGTTTAAATATAAGTTTTAACAAGAATTTTAGAGAAGAAAAAGTTTTCAACAAAAGAAAAAAAAATAAGTTTTACAAAAGAGATACACTCAAAACTTTTCATTCTCACTCTCTCTGCTTTCTCTTACACTTGTTCTTGAGCCATCAACTCCCACTCTAAGCTACAGGAAAGTGTAAAAGAGAATTTGTGATCTTGTGTCATCCTTTGTTCTTTGTGAGTTCCTCTCGAAAGAGGGTTGTTGGTGGAGTTGTGGCTCCAGATCTTGCGGGATCGTGTTGTGGTTGTAATCAATGTTGATTATAGTGGAATCCTTCATTGCGATGAAGGAGGGAACATGGAGCAAGTGGCTCGAATCTCGATAACAACTCCTTGTGTTTGCGATTTGCTATCTCGCTTAATCTCTCCAACTCTACTTTTTATTATTCTTACATCCTTATATTTGTTTATCTTTTGCAAGATTATTTGTTTTGACTCACTATATTATCAAGAAAGCAATTACGCATCAACTCTTATTTAAGAGGAATTATAAAAAGTTCAGAACCCGTCATTGGGTATACGGCTTCAATCTTGATTACGTTTTATTAGTTCTTAATTGTTTTAATTTTCGCATCATTATTCACTGATTCAACCCCCTCTAGGTGACTTCAACTACTCCTTGAGGCGAGGAGCCAGTGTCCTCGATAGTACGCGATTGATCGACGACAGGGGGACTGTGGCCCCAATGGTGCTGATGGCCTTACCCTTTGACATGGCGCTGTTGAAGGTGATTGTTTGCTTTCTCGGAGCCATTGATGTCATGAAGAGGCTTTTGAAGAGGTTTTTTTAGAAGGTTTGGGTTGAATAGGAGGGAGATCTTGATTGTGGACTTAACTCTCAATGAAAGCACCAATTTGTTATGGTGATTTTTTGCCACAAGTGATTGGACGGTCGATCCTCACCGTAAGTGAGAAATTAGATGGGGTAGTGTAAGTAAATAAAGCACAACGCAGAAAAGATGGACACAGGATTTTACGTGAAAACCTTAATCGGGAAAAACAACGGGGAGAAGGAAGAGCTTTACTATAATTCTGAGGCGACAGGAATTAAAGGAGTCTAGAGATGTCAAAAGGTCAAAGTATCAAAGTCTCTAAAGGTTTTTTTCTTTCCTCCTATTTCTTCGTTGGAGGAGGTCTACTTATACTTAACTGAGTTGTTGGTATAGAAGCAGACGGGTATGGGCGAGATCTTCGTAATGGCACGTTTGCACATGTAGACTTGTTATAACGGCTGCAATCAGTGGTGTTGCTTTATTGGGATTGCATGCAAGAAAATCTGTCATTGTCCATGACTGCCCGTGCTGAGTGACGTTACACGTTATGAACGTGAAAGATAATAATATTGTGAAACTGTCGGCGGGGATCAGGGGTGATCTATTGCTAAAGCTTTTGGTTCAGAGCTGACATCTTCAGAGCAGAGGAAGCTTCAGAGTGGAGAGGATCTTGAGAAGGTCAGAAATAGCATGAACTTCGGAAGAGAGCTTTGATATACCTCGAAGAGTTAGAAAGTGAGAGACATGTGTCGCCATCTTGGACGGGATCAGATTTTGGCCACAACATAAATATACAAAGGTAAATAAATATCTCGAAAAAGTGAATGAGGAACATAGGACATGTGTGAAAGGTGTCTATCAAGTGTCCTAAACTAAAAGTATAATATATTTTTTAGGACATATTTAAAAAGGGTCTGAGGAGTGTCCAAGAAGTGTCGGTGCCGACCCAGGTATCGGGGTGTTCGACATGTGTATGACTTCACGGTAGAAGTATTCATGTTAGACATAGTTAAGCATTGCAATAGGATGGTGATATCATCATAATTTTAGATCTTGAAGATATAGTTTTCGGGAAGCATCCTTGTGTTTCCAAGAGCGTGAGTCCTAACACGGCACAAAATCTAAAGGAAAATAAAGTGTTTACTGTAAAATTGGCCTTTTGTTGAGGGACAAAAAAGTAGTCATTTTAGATATAAAAGCCAATGAAGCCTGACTCACTAGCACCGTCATGGGGTTTGGGTATGAGAGGACCCGCATTAAAAACCAGACTATAGCGTTTGTGATAGAAGAAAATAGATCTAGAAATTTGCCAACAAAGAGCAAGGGAATGATGTGATAGAAAAGGGGATGGAGGTAGTACTTTAATTGTAGGGATGCCAATGTTGTTGACCAAGTCAATTTGGCCACATAAGACAATAAGAATGCTTAAAAGCCAAAAATTTATCTAAAATTTTCTAACCATATTACAACCATAGTTGTAAAGTTGAAAGAATTTCAACTAAAAAGGGTGTCTTTAAAAATGTAAAAAAAATAGGACTAGAACCTATAATGATGATGAATTATAAGAAACCTGGTTTTAAGGGAACCCAAAGTCATGATATGAAGGCCAAACAGAGTTGAAACCCACCCCCACCCGCCACCCCCACCCCAACATTCTCTCTCCATTTGAAAACTATGCAGGACAGAAATGAACTTCGTCTAAATCCACTTTTAAATTCAACAAATATGTTTCTCTAATCTACTAGCTTGTGGGTCATATCATTTGGTATCATGCATGTTGGACTCCAGTGAGAGTTACTTTTGTTGAATTTTAAATCTTGTTGGGAGCAACTATAATAGTTAGTAAATTGGATTACTTCACTTATTATCCAAAAGTTCAAGCTTAAATATGTTAGTATGTTTTATGTTAGGAAATAAATTATAATAGCTCAGGCTCATGCTTTAATGGGACACACCTGCCAACTCGAAGTCATGAAAAAGCCAATATGAGAGCTTACTTTTCTTCTCTTTCAACATTTTATATTCCTCTACTTTCTCTTATTTCTTCTATATAGTGCTCTTGACAACAAGCTGGACATCCAATATCCTACTGTTAGCTCCAAAGCCATCTTTCCCCTTTTCTATTTTCCCACAGGCCAGGACAACAACAAACAACCTAGAAAATCTATATCTCTACAGTCTTGTATCTTCAGATCTATATTTGATGAGGACATCATGCCACCGCCCAGGAGCAGGTTCGATCGAGTATACTTCAGGAGGCGACGCGCTGGTCTTCTATGGCTTTAGATGGGACTTGTTTCAGGCCTTATTGATAGCAGATGTTTTAGCTTTATTTGTGTTCCTTTTATTTTTTCTTTGTGGACGTTTAGTACCACATCGGTTATTTCCCAGTAGTTCTCTTTTGTAAAGCCTATATAAGGCCCCCTAAACTGTCTTATTGGAATTAATGAATGAATGATTAAAACTTTTTTCCTCAAATTATTGTGTTAAATTCTTGAGTTCTGCTCTCGAGTTTAGGGTGAGAAGCCCGTGCAAGGGGTGGAAACCCAAATCCGATTTGAAGGCGATTGCGATCCAGGTGGTTTTACATCATTTTGGTATTAGAGCACCGGTTTTCAATCCCCTTCAAATTTTTCTTTTTTCAAAATTTTCTCCCAGTTCCCAAAACCCTAGATCTATCTCAACTCCAGATTTAGATCCATTCAAAAAAAAAAATTACACTGTTCAAAAAAAAATTACAGTGAAAAAAAAAACTCGTCGAAAATCCCCAGTTAATTACAAATCTGCACTGTTCATCGTCATCGACACCTCCCGCCGCCCCACGCCGCCATCAATTCCCGACGCCATCCACGACCCGTCACCACCGCAGCCAGATCATCACCATCTTCGCCGCCGTCGTCGCCAGAGGTCAATCCACAGCCACGACCGCATCCTCGTCAACCGTCGACTGCGGGTGATCCTCCGCCGCCGATCTCTGCAAGTCGAAAGCAATTCTCAATCGTCGACAACCGCCGAGGCTTGACGCCGTTGACGATTTCCCCTGGTTCTCGTCGAAGAAGTCCCCGCCTGAGCCTCGTTGATCCGGTCTTCGCCGACCTTCCTCCGATCGGGCGCTGCTACCGATCTCACCACGAGATCCACGCCCCTCCGACGTTGACCTGATCCAGCGACTTGATTCCGTCAGTCGACGCCAACAACGCAGCGCCTCCTCAACGCGATCTCGCCACACCATCAACGACAACAAAGATCGCCGTCGTCTTCCACCACCGACGAAGCCGACGCAGATCTGAGGAGATCCCCATCACCGTCGTCGCCCGAGATCCACCTAGATCGTCGCCGAGAAACTGACATCGCCTCGCCGCCGCCGTCTCTCGTCGCCCGTCCCCTGCCCTAGCTGCGGAGCGACTGAAGGAATTGGGTGTCGGGTGAGGGTTCCGTCAACAGCCGCTCGCCCTTTAAAAGAGGCGAGCCCAGTTGAGTTGGTTCCAACCCGAACCAAGTCCGGTCCAAGCTGAGCCGGTCAAGCCCTGAACCGGGTCTGGTTCAACGAAAATTCAAACCAGATCAAGTCTGGTTCAGTTCAGTTCAGGTACAAATTATATCTTCCGGAGGCCGTTCGGGACTCGTTTCAAGTCCGAATTGATCCGTTCTCGAGGCAGTGGATTCGTGACGACCAGTACTACACGCCTACAACAGTCTCATTCAGGTTTGAGTTACGGTCGCCTTCTCAGGTAACTTTGAATATTCTGTCAGTTATTCCTGTCACTTGATTAAATAACTAGTTCTCCCAATCTGTCGCATGATAGAATTTATTGACTGTTGCCCACTATATAAGTGAGTTGTGTGATTCTGATCTTGAGTGGTAACCGACCTAATATTAATTGTGCAACTAAATTAATTTGAATTTGTGATTACTTGATTAATCTTGAGATTAACTGTATCAGCACGTGTTTTATCACTGTCTCTACATTACAATTTCTTAATCACGTGTTAGTCTCATTAGCTTAAAATTGGTATTATCTTTCACCATTCTAATCTCTGACTCCTCCTGCATAACATATATATCCTAAGGACAGCTTGCATTTAGGGTCAGCGAGAATCTTGCATGCCTACTAGAAGTGGTAGAACTTTCTCTATAGGCGAAACTTCAGCACCAATGGACCCTAGCATTCATGATACCCTGAACACAATCTACAAAAGATAGAGAGCATGGACAGACAACTACAAGAAGTTAAGGATCAGGTTGATGTCAACTGTAGGGATCTAGCAACTAGAATTGGTAGGCTAGAAACCAATAGGGGAAGAATCAGGGATGATGAGAGTTCTCGAATTGACAGTAGGTCTCCTAGGCGTGAGCGAGGCCATGACAGTAGGTCTCCTAGTCGTCTTTTAAAGTTAAAAGAATACGGTTAGTCCCATTAGTGTTGGATGCATCAATATGTTTTCTTTTCTTTTTTTCCTCCATTAACTGTAGCATTGGTGATCTCCTCTGTCAAACTAGAAACCAAAATTTTCTTTCATATTGCCACAATCCGAGCCCCTTCTCTCCTCCTTTAATCACAAATTTTAGCCTAAACATAGTCTTAGAAGATCCTTCAAATACAATATTATCCTCAACCAATGTGCCCCCTAGTCTCCATCACACATGCTTCTAGTGATCCCTCATTTTATCCTGAACAGAAGATATCCCTAACATGGTGGTCCTACAGTTCTACAATGACTCTCAACTACCTAACGTGACCCTCTTGCTTCATCTAGGGTTAGGACTATGAGTGAAGGTTTAAGACATCATAGTTTTAAACTCCTGAATAGTTGAACATCTTTCCCTGCTGGTGTTTCCACTCGTCACCTAGAGCCAAATACAAGTGATAATAAACGAGTTAGTACATACCACCGGACGAGAAATCTGAATTTAGAACCACCAAGGACCCTGGTTATAAAAACATGTGTTTCCATTGCCGTCCCAAATAATTACAAAGCTAGATTTTGACGCATTTCATCACTTCATCTTGGATAAAGTTTATTCTATTAGTTAGGACGTTTTCCATGGACGAAAGCTAATATAGTAAGCTACTAACCAAAGAGCAAAGTGTGTGTGTCATGGGCACAAGATACAATAATAAGAGCCATTTGATCATTGGCTACATAAACACAAGATCCCAGAAAGTTGAAAGGCATGAATTGAGAAATTTTGGGTTTTAGGTGAGGAAAAGTGTGAGACGCCCCAAAGAGGAAATTGTTATTTGCCAAAAGAAAGAATAGATTGTGCCAACAAGAGCAAGGTTTAATGAATCAAATTAGTTAACAGTCTCAAGTTGTTGGTCTACTGCACTTGAGGGAGCATGGTGGGACACTAAAGTCTCAAATTTGCTGACTTTGAAACATTGTATCAGTTTTCCTAGGTACAGTGTAAGCCATCACAAATAATGCTTTTCCATACAATGAAAGCAGCATTAAGTGACCAACAAGACATATTTTAGGTAGGGTTAAAAGTCCCAAACAGTTGCAATGATATCCACTGCAGATTATAAGCTACTTCATGAAGTAAAATATGGAACTCATTGCCACACTGAGAACTGCCAACATCCATTGCAAAAGCAAGGTGGTCATTTTACAGTCTCAAATAGCTATATAGCTCAATTCTGGCAAAATTCATCAGTCTGGGCTTTTTGATGTATTGGTCAAGTTCACAACTAAAGCTATTCGGCCCTCATGTTAAGATAAATAAAGATGCAGATTTTTGAGTCCCTGCAAATCATACAAGCACAAAGATAGGAAAAATCTACAAAATAAACACTTAAATTAAATCCAATTACGTGCCCAAATTAAACAAAGCAGCGAGTTCACAAATAGATCAACAAGTCAAACATCACTGACAAGTTCCCGAATTCAGATAAATTAGGTTCAAAACACAAAGCTTCATCCAGATCCTTCATGATCAAGGGAAGATCCTCGACTAACACCCTAATCCAAATCCCAACTTGAAACCGAGACTAACCTGATAAACATAGGGTTGGAAAGGCGTTGAGAAGAAAGGAGCGGCCATGGCTGAGGAGCTCAAAGAGATACCAAAGAAATCAACTGAAATCGGATCTGTGGTTCGAATTCGTCATTAAAGACCACAGAGAGCTCCACAGCTTCAACTCTCGGGAATCAGGGCAGACGACGGAGACGGAGGGGATTCAAAAGCGCACCAGTCCTTGAGACGCGATTGCTTTTGTTAACAGTTCCAATTGGGTTTAATGATGAAAATACCCTCGATGTTGTGAAAAATATCGAAATTGTTGTCGAGATGCGTTGAGGACTCTAGTGGACAAGATGACTGAAGTAATTAGGTTGAAGTTAAGGGTGAGAATTCTGACGGGCTTATTTCGGAGGTTAGCTGGGAAGCGATTTATTTACACGTCAGACCGCCCGCCACGTCAGAAACTTTGAATACGTGGCACTTTGGCGTTGGCCGTAATTCTGCTCTCGACGTGCTGGAACGAGTAGCTTGATTTAGATCCCAGAAACGCTAATGCGACCAGTGGTCCGCAAACTAAGAGTTCCTATTGGATGGAGGAAGAAAGGTTAGAAAGATTCTGCGCCTTATTTTCTTCAGTTGGGGTTACTTGCTGCTGCCAGCTGTTTTTATTTACTGGTCTGTGAACCATTAGCTCCGTCCTAAAAGGATTTTTGCTCCTCCAAACCAAACTTTGCGTTAATTCTGGAGATCAAATCATTGTATCTGATAATTATTTGAGTTAGATTTCTAGCGCAGCATGCGTCAGGGACTGTTTGTTTCTCGAGGCTCGAAACCCATTGTTCATGAACCTCACATGCGTGTGATATCAGTTTTTCAATCATTATAGTGGTCACGCTCAAGCCGTGGAAACTCCTGGCTCAAAGGTCTATCATTTTACTTTTAATGATTATTAACTCATATAATTATAATATTAATGGTCTTATATTTTTTAAGTTACAGGTTTCATTAAGATCTTAGTTTTGATATTTAGTTTCAATAAAATATTTAAAGTTAAAGTTTAAAACCTAACTAGTATTGATTCAAGAACTTAAGCATAATAATCATATTAAGAATAACACTCTAATTTGTAAGGATGTTTAGATTTGTGTAAAATATAGATTAGTTTTAATTGCTCAAAGCTTATACACATACACCAAAGTTTGATATTAGTTTTGATTTTCAGTTTAACTAGATTATGTTTTTGTTTTATAACTAGATATTATCAAAACAAATTCATATTATTTTATATGTTTATTGGATTCTATTTACATGTATTAGTGCTTCAAATGAGTTTAAGAAACTTGTTTTTATATTTATACAAGTTTTGGAAAATTTGTTTTTCTATTTAAAGTTTGGTATTGGAAAAACAATTTTAATATAGCTTATGTTTTCAAAATTATATTTAACATCTCAAAAAGAAGTTCACATGTTTGTAATATGTGTTGATTCTTGAGCACACTTATTTGCGTTCATATGTATTTATAAGAACTTATTTTTGTAGATTTTATATAATTTTATCAGGATTTAAAAAGTTTTTAAAACACAAAATATTGAGATTTTGGCCTACGGCCGGATGGTCGACCGGTGGTGTTACAAGCCACTGACGTGTGCACACGGTCGACCAATGTGCACACAAGCACAATGCTTGTGCACGCAGTCGACCCTTGGGTGGAGAGCAAATCTGCTTCTCTAGCCGGTCGATCGTCCCGAATCGACCGTGTACAGCAGAGGGCAAAGTGCTCTCAGCCGGTCGACCAGCTACTATAAGAACACAATGTGTGTTCTTACAGCGATCGAGCCGGCAAGTCTCAGCGGCTATAACAATAGTCGTTGGCGATCGATCGGGAGGCCGATCGTAAGGCTAATCTGGGCCTGACTTGCTTTTAACTGCTATGTTTTGATATTCTCTTTTTTTGTTTTTACTCTAAACGGTTATATCTTATTTTATTTGGGTGTAATTACTATTTTGCAACTGATTTTACTCTCTGATTGTTTCTACCCTGTTTATATAAATAGGAGTCATTATAGAGAGTTTCACATAAGTTTTTGATAAGATTTTTTCAAGAGAAAAGTTTGTGTTTAATTTTGAAAAAGTTTTGAAAATCAAGAAAACTAGTTTTTGGGATATACAAGTTTTGGTGCTTCAAATTCTACATCTTCAAAGAATTTTTCTCAATTATTTTCTCAAGAGCTTTAATTAAAAAAATATTAGTTTTCTTACAAATTTAAGCTATCATCACTATATATATCCCTATAGGATTCTTGTATTGTGAGATTTTTTTTAGTTTGTGATCTTTGTGATCAACAAGTTGAAAGTACACCTAGAGGGGGTGAATATGTGTACAAGTTAATCTATGACAAATGATGCTGAATTAAAAACTAATTGCATACACATTATATATAATCAAGAGTAAATCTGAATTCCCCGTGAAGAGCTCTAAAAAAACTCCTCTAGATTCCTCTAAACTAAGAGTTGAGGTACTTTGAAAAGTTCTCTTGATTCAATATAAGTGTGAGCACACAAACAATATTGAGCATATATATGAATGAGCAATAAAGACAACGCAAGATATTAAGAGAGAGTTGAGAGATAGTGGATCAAAAGCAAACACTGGGATATGTTTCGAGGTTCGAGCCATTGCTCTACGTCCCCACCTTCACACAGAAAGATTTCTAACTATCCACTAAGGATCTTCCACAAATGGAGCTCCACCGAGGAATTATAACCAACACTGGAGTACGCAACTCCTCTCTCAATACACAAATCTCTACACAAGAGATGGGCACTAAGTCAAGCACAAAGCAAAAAAAAGATTAAAACTTCGTGATCACAAAGATCACAAACAACATTTGATGATCTCAAAAGATCTCAAACAATTTTTCTCACAAAACAAGATCCTAAAAATAGGTTTAAAATTGATAGCTCAAGTGTGAGAAATCAATATGTTTTGAAAAAGAAACAATAAAGAAAACACTTGGGAAAAACTTCTAAATAAATATGAAAATGAAAAACAAAACTAGTTTCTCAAATCTAGTTTTTCTTTGATTTTCCAAAAACTTTGAAAACAAATAAAGATAAAGAATTTTGGCACTAAAAACTCTTATGAAAACTTTGTTAAAAAATACTTGAGAGTGTGGGAAAAATTGCTCTTAGAAATCTTGGTTAAAAAATAGCCTTCAAGAACTCATATTTATAGGGCCTTGAAAAATTAGCTGTTCGGGCTCCAGAACAGGCCTCGAATGGCCTGTCGGTTGACCGCTCGGTCAACCGGCCAACGGTCAAAAAAGTGACTGTTTAGCACTGTCGGTCGACCAGGCCTCCCCAAGAGTTAGATGGTGCCAGTCGGTCGACCGCACGTCGACCAGCCACATGGGATGGCCTTTTGTGCACGTCTGTAGGCTGTCTAAAAATACTAAAGACAAGTCATCAAAAGCAGAGTCTAACTCCAGACGCAGGGCTAATCATAGCCATCACTGCAACACCAAGACGCGAGGGTCAAAAACCCGCATCTCAGCAGCACTGCAAAGACCAAGACGTGAGAGTTGAAACCCGCGTCTCAGCATTATTGCAGTAGCAAGACGCGAGGGTCAAAACCCGCGTCTCAGTATTATTGCAGCACCAAGACGTGAGGGTCGAAACCCGCGTCTCAGTATTACTTCAGCAATAAGGCGCAAGGTTCAAAACCCGCGTCTCGATTATAACTGCCCTCATTACTGGGTCAATTACTGCCCACGTAATGAGGGAGTTAACACCCATTATGGAGCGTTTTTAGGGGACACGTTCACCCCCTGAAACCTTTATAAATGGCCCCGTTTGCTATGGAGAAGGGGTCAGTTGATCAGAAAGTTCTGAGTAAAAAAAAAAGATTTCGGTTGCGAGCTGTAGAAGCATCAAGACCTCCACTGAAAAAAAGAGAAGGTTCAACTCTTCCAACAACTTGCTGCGTACAAGTTAGTTTGTCTTTGCGTACAATCTCTTTGAGATTCTTGGTGGATAGGAGCTGTGTTACTCCGTCCGCTATCCAAAGAGAGGATTCCCAAGAGGTCCTGACGTTCACCAGATCAACGAAAAAAGATTCATTTTCCATCGCCACATCAAGAACCCAGT
Organism: Agave tequilana; assembly: GCA_038442645.1. Lineage (NCBI taxonomy): Eukaryota > Viridiplantae > Streptophyta > Magnoliopsida > Asparagales > Asparagaceae > Agave > Agave tequilana. The sequence continues at coordinate 11,296 of JAVJIF010009017.1, read as the reverse complement.
ACTAAACAAAGGAGAGATTCAAGCATGAACATCTTTCCTCTCTTGTAATCGGAGTATTGATCCGTTATATTTCTTCATTGATTCAAGGAAATTTTACACGAATTTCTTCCTCAAAACAAAACATGGCGACTCTGCTGGGGAACTTTCAGTATATATGGTTTCAACAAGCCACCTGAAAGACAGAGATGAAGAGATGATCCAGTCTGATAGAGATCCTTAGATCAAACACTTAAATACTCTCTGGGATACGCGCTTTGAACAGCGCGAGCCACCCACGGAGGATAAAGTTGCCCAGATTAATTTGGGAGATGAGGCTAATCCTAAGCCCATCTTTATAAGCGAAAGCCTATCACCCTCCAAGAAAGAAGATTTAATATCTCTTGTGCAAGAGTATATAGATGTTTTCGCTTGAAATTATGAGGACATGCCTGGGCTTGATCCTCGAGTGGCTCTGCATCGCCTTAACATTAATTCAGACGTGAAGCCAGTCAAACAATAGCAGTGACGATTCCGTCCAGAAATAATGGAAGCAATCCAGTCAGAAGTCAAAAAACTCATAGACTATGGCTTCATTAGGGAAGAGCAACATCCTGATTGGGTAGCCAATATCGTCCCCGTTGCCAAAAAGAATGAAAAGATCCGGATTTGTATTGATTTCCATGATCTAAATGAGGCCTGCCTCAAAGACGAATTTCCTCTCCCAATCACAGATGTCATGATTGACAACACGTGTGGGTTTGAGCGAATGTCCTTCATGGATGGATTCTCAGGGTATAATTAAATCAAGATGTATCCTGATGATAAAAACATACTTCTTTCAGGACATCATTAGGGGTATACTGCTATACTGTCATGCCCTTTGGACTGAAGAATGCGGGGGACACATATCAGAGGGCTATGAATGCAATTTTCCACAAGCACCTGTGTAAAACAGTGGAATGCTATGTTGACGACATTGTTGTGAAAAGCCGCACCAAAGGTGATCACATAACCGATCTGAAGACAATCTTCGAAATCATGTGGGCACATCAGTTGAAAATGAACCCCACCAAATCCTTCCTGGGGGTGGCCAGCTGCAAATTCCTAGGGTTTGTGGTAACTTCCACAGGAATTCATTTGGACCCAGAAAAAGTTCGCGCTATCCAGGAGATGCAACCTCCGAGGAACCTCAGAGAACTTAGAGGATTGCAAGGACGACTGGCATACATCTAAAGGTTCATCTCAAACCTCTCTGGAAGATGCCAACCCTTTACCAAATTGATGAAGAAAAGTGTCTCATTCATTTGGAACGATGCTTGCCAGCAAGCGTTCGAGGAGATTAAACGATTCCTCACGCAACCACCAATCCTTACAGCTCCGGTGTCCGAAAAACCTTTCCTGATATACGTCCGAGTAATGGATCATTCCTTAGGAGCTTTACTAGCCCAGAATAATGATCAAGGACACGAACAAGCAATCTATTATCTGATAGGATTATGATCAGGGCTGAGCATTGATACAACCCGATCGAAAAGGAATTGGCATTGGTGTTCGCTGTCCAGAAAATGTGACACTACTTGGTAGGCCAGACTATAAACGTCATATCAAGAGTTAACCCTTTGAGGTTGCTCATGACAAAGCCATCGTCATTAAACGGCCGAATGGCAAGATGGGCCATACTGCTATCCCAATATGAAATGCGCTTTTATCACAAAAGCCGTGAAGGGACAAGCGGTGGCAGATTTCCTAGCTGAGCATCCAGATCCGAGGGCAACCAAACTTTACGAGGATCTCCCAGATGAGGTCACTGAAATTTATCTAACTCAGACATCTTTTGAAAGACAAGTGTGGCAACTCTTCTTTGACGGTGCATCAAGGACAGGTCCGCAAGGGCATGTCATAGCCGGAGTAGGGATAGTACTCGTCTTCCCACAGAACTATGTGATTCCTCGAGCTTTCTCATTAACCGAGCCCTGCTCTAACAACGTAGCGGAGTACAATGCCCTCTTGATTGGAATACAAATCGCCGATGAGATTGGCGTTAAAAATCTCGAGGCATACGGTGACTCTAAACTCATCGTTAACCAAGTTCGCGGGGAGTACGAAGTCAGACATGAAGACTTAGTACCCTATTACAATGCAACTATCTCTATGGCCGAAAAGTTCAGAAACTTTTTCATCGACCACGTACCACGCCAGGGAAATGCACACGCAGATGCGGTGGCATCTCTCGCTGCTTCTTTAACCCTTCCAGCTAGAATAGTAGAGAAAATACTTGTTTACAGCCACGACTTGTATTGCCCAAGAATTGCTTCTGAAGATTACCAGAAGCTGACAAGAGACTGTCAAGTCGAAGAAGCTCTTGAGTCGTCAGCCGGTCCAGAACCTACAGACTGGCGATTCTCTTACATTGACTATGTCTTGTACGGCATCCGCCTGATGATCCCAAAGAAGCGGCTGCCATTAGAAGGAAAACCCCGAAATTCTACTATAATGCGATCACGTGAACACTGTATCGTTGATCGCATGATGGGATCTTGCTTCACTGTCTATCACAAAAAGAGCACAGGAGGTACTGAAAGAAGCGCTTGATGGCACGTGTGGAGCTCATCAACCTGGTCCAAAACTTGGGGATCGACTCCGAAGATTAGGATATTATTGGCCTAAGATGATCTCTGATGCCATCACTTATGTCAAACGATGTCACACCTGCCAAATTCATGGCGATTTCATCCATCAAGCGCCAGGGTATCTTCGCTCTACAACTTCTACCTGGTCATTTGAGATGTGGGGGATGGACGTAGTTGGCCCTATAAGCCCACCATCATCCAAAGGACACCGGTTCATCTTAGCCATAACCGACTACTTCTCTAAATGGGCTGAAGCTATCCCTTTGAGGAAGGTAAAGACATCTGATGTGATCAAATTCGTAAAACATCACATCATTTACCGTTTTGGTGTACCCTGACGAATTGTCCATGACAATGGACCCCAGTTCGTTAGTCAGGCTTTTCAAAGGTTCTGCAACAAGTTCAGGATCCAAAGTGTATCCTCAACAGCATACTACCCAGCTGCTAAAGGCCTTGCAGAAGCTTTCAACAAGACTATTAGCAAGCTTCTCAAGAAATTCGTCTCGAAAAGCCAACGTGATTGGGATGACAAATTAGGTGAATGCTTATGGGCCTATCGCACGACAATTCGAACCTCAACAAAAGCTACACCATTCTCTTTGGTATATGGGTATGAAGCCGTGCTCCCACTAAAAATCCAAATTCCATCCTACGTGTCGCCTTAACAACAGAGATGACGAATGAGGAGAAGAATCGACTGCGACTCCAAGAACTGGAGGCTTTAGATGATAAACGTCTGCAAGCCCAGCAGCAAATCGAGCTCTACCAAGCTCGGATTACCAGAGCCTTCAACAAGAAAATTAAGGAGCGAACTTTCAAGAAAGGTGACCTTGTCTTAGCTGTCAAAAGACTCATGGTAGTGACACATAAGACAAAAGAAAAATTTCAACCCAAATGGGAAGGACCATTTGTAGTAGAGTCAATCTACTCAAATGGAGCATATCGCCTCATAACCTCACACGGTGATACACTCATGATGCCTATCAATGGCAGATTCTTAAAGAAATACTACCCTTGATAGCACTCTTCCTCCGATCAAGTTAATATTACACCTCTAATCAAAACTCCAGATTCAAGAAGAGCTTCTTTCTTTTACTAGATCACATCACAGTAGATCAGTGTCAAACTGACCGAGCACTGGCTGCATCATGATACATGATGTGAATATTGAGAAAGAAACAAAATGCGAAACTTGGGTTTTAGTATTAGCTACTCTCTTGATTAACATCTGAAGCCTCCGACGGTTAAAGATAGAGGAAAATGTTGGCTTTTAAGCCCAACATAAGTTCTCGACAACTCATCATGCTGAGGGGAATAGCATGACTAGCCCAACTCAAACGGTAGTTAGTAAAGGCATACCAAATCCGTTGATAGCTGGGGGTTTGCTAAAAATCCTAGTAGATTTGATTCCACTCTCTCCTCCAAAATCCCTTACCAACTCTCATACACAGAATGGTAGGTCCACAAAATACAATCATTGCTACGTTAACATTATATCTCTGGCAATGAAAAATTTCAATACTCCCTAGAGTGTACAAACCTTACTTGTCTCAACTCTATATGGAGTAGCAAGCCTTCAAATTTGTCAAGTTAACACTACACCTCCGACACTTCAAATTTCACTTGTCAATTCTCATCAATAGAATGACAAGTCTTCAAAATTGCTCATATCGCAAATCAACCACTGTCAAGTTAACACTACACCTCTGATACTTCAAAATTCACTTGTCAATTCTCATCAATAGAATGACAAATCTTCAAAATTGCTCATATCGCAAATCAATCACTGTCAGGTTAACATTACACCTCTGACAAATTACTATTAAGTTTAACACTACACCTCTAATAGTGATTGAGTTGCTGCCAAGTTCAATATTAAACCTCTTAGTCACTTTTCCTCAGGCTTCTATACGAAGCTGAGATGAGTGATGCTAAGTTTAATATTACACCTCTAGCGTCCAATTCATTGCTAAGTTCAACAATACACCTATGGCCATGACTTTCCCTCGGCCTTCCTTGTCGAAGTCGAGATGACCAATACTAAGTTCAAAATTACATCTCTAGCATTACCCTCACTGCCAAGTTAAACATTACACCTATGACAGTGACACTTTCAGTCTTCCCAAATGAAGCTGAAACACTCTTGAGTTAAGTTAATATCACACCTCTGACTCACACCCTTGTCAAGTTAACATCACACTTCTGACAAGATTTAATTCAACCCGTTAAATTAATATCACACCTCTAACGGTAAATGTCCTCCTAGATTCCCCGCGAGTCTAGTCTAACTTGTTATTCTTGTCAACAGAATAACAAGTCCACTTAAAAAATATTGTTAGGTTAACATTACATCGTTAACAGTATTTTCATTAAATCCCCAACTGAGTCTTAGTCAAGTTAACACCAAACCTCTGATGAAAACTCATTTATAATCCTCCGTGGGGGTACAAATTTCACTTGTCATTCTCATTTATAGATTAGCAGGTCCACAAGAACCATCTTACTCCTGTCAAGTTAATATCACACCTCTGACAGCATTCTTGAATTCCTAAAACAGGATTTTTCTCCAAACTTTGACTCGTTAAGATTATCACATATTTTTAGCAAGTCAAAGTCCATACTTTTATTTGTCTGTTTTTCGATACGAAAAAGAATTCAAGACAATAGAAGAAGATAAGAAAAGTGTCACTTTTATTTATATTCAAACATATGAAAGTGATACAAAGCGCTCTCTTATACAATAAGACTGAGCGTTACAATAAAGGAGTACAAAGAAGTTCTTCTCTCAGTAAAAGGTTATACTCACTCCTTGAAGCATTCCCATCACTCCAAATACAAGATGTTTGGAAGAGCGCTGAAGAAGGGCTGAGCACTGTTAAGACAATCGGATGCTGATTACATGATGCGCGACATAAACATTGAAGAAGCTCATCGCTAACCAAGAACAATGGTGTTTCTTGAGGTCGAAATTCAGAAGAACATTCTGATTCACCCCGACAACTGGTGTGGGCCATAGTCCTTTATTGATGAACATCTCCACCACCAAAAAGTCATCCAATGAGCATGGGTTTTTTGTCAATGTCACTTCTGGGGGTAAGATTGGTGAAGGGAGGATTCGAGACATTACAGATGACGTCCTCTTTCCCGTGACCTGCAAGAAGAGCATACCCATCACCATACCCACTGTGACCATGACAAACTTGGGGGCACCGCCGGTGCATCATATCCAATAAGGTCTTGACGGATGTCATCAGTCGCGCAAATCCTTGTCACCTATGAACAGGAGCCTTGATTTCTCCAGTGCTCGACCATCGAACAAGTTCGCTGGTCGATATTTCTCCTAAGGGCCTAGCGAAGATGCAAAAGATTGACTAAGACTGCCTGCAAGAAACAAAAAAAACAGAAGATTAAAGTTCTGTTAAGGTAGAAACAAAAAAACTGAAGGGCAAACGCGGTGGTAGTTATAAACTTCAGACGCGGGGATGACCGGTGCAGAGGGCTTAAAATTCTGTTAAGTCAGAAACAAAAATTTCTGCTAAATTAAGACTGTAAGAGCAAACACAGTTGAATTTGTGGATTTTAGACGCGCACGGGTCTGAATGCGATCTAGTTTTAGACCCGCGTCCAAAATACAAGACGCAAAGTAAACCAGACGCAGAAGTTGCTACATCCAAGTCTAGAGGCCTCGAAAAGAATTTAAAGTCAAAAACCTCAAACGCGAGCGTCATATGCAAAGTTCGCGTCTCAAAGTCCAAGTACAGAATTCATTACACTTGCGTTCAAAGGATTTTGAGTCAGAGTTCAGGATCAATCAACTCGCGCTTCATCAAGAAGTCTAAAAGATGCGACTTCCAAATAATGGACGCACCAGTCAGACTTCAAGAGAAGGTCAAGAGAGTGAATCTTTTCAAGGGACAGGAAAACAGAAACTCAATGGGACTGAGTATTTCATGGCGACAAGTGGTCCCTACCCTTAGAAGAAACCTTTAGAGGTTGAACTTTATGCATCAAGGCGCAGCCGTAAAAGGTACTTAAAGCGATGCTTTTGATCTTAAAATCACTTGACAATGATAATGTCTAGAAAAGATTAAACGAAAGCATAAAAGTTTTAAGTTCTCGCTGTCCATTGGAATGTACCCCCTTGAGGGAAGAAGAATAAGTCAGGATGAAGACCCTTAAAGTGGCTGCTCTCAAGGAGAACAGTCAAAGTAATGGATTGTTAAGGGAGGCGAAGCCTATTTATAGGCAAACCATAAGGCCCGTAATTAATGGCGTAAAAATCAGAGCTATCAGCCTTAATTCCTGCACGATCGTCAAAGCCCAATAAGGAGCTGACGCGTGGACAGCCGCTTCGGGAAACATCGGAGGACACAAGTCCCCAATCGTCAACGCCGACTTGACATTTAAAGGTCCAACCAGATCTTTAAGATGGGTTGCATGTGACACTTAGGAGGTTGCATCAAGCACAGATCAGAGGTCGCGTCCTGAAATTCGCATCCTTTCATGAACCCGGAGCTGCGTTCCTTTCATTCCTTTCGAAAGAGCCACGATCGCGTCTCTTGGAATGATTTAGAGCCACGTCTCCTCAATGAATTTGGTCCATTTAGAGTTTGCGTCTTGAGTTTGCATCAACTTGCAAAGACTTAAAAGCTACGTTCTGAACTTGCGTCCTCAACTATCAGCGAAGACCCGCGCTTCACTCTCAAGGAGCCCAGAAACTCCGCCTCCATTGTAAGATGAAAGCTACATCTCCATTATAAACTCAATATGGCCTGAGCTTGCGCCATATCAAGGGATCAGAGCTGCGTCCCCATCAACTAGCTGAGATTCATGCGTCAGTCTTGAGGAGCCTAAGACTGCGTCTCTACTGCATCCTGAGTTTCTACTCCTGACAGATCAAGAGCCGCGTCTATGGATCCACGTCTTTCTATAACTAGAGCCACGTCTTTATCAAAAAGAAAATTTCGCGCGTCTTCCCTGGTGAGCTTGAATGGCGTCTCCGTTAGCGAGTCAAAGTTGCGTTTCCCAGAACTGCGCCTCCACTATAAATGAGAGCTGTGTCTCGCTCAAGAACTCAGTTAAGTCTAAGTTTATTATTCATGACCGATTAAGGACTGCGTTTCACAAAATAGTCAAGGATTACGGTTATAAAAATTGAGTTCATCTACAGCTAACAAAGAACTTGAAAGGATAAAGATGAAACAAAACTTTGAAGACTTTTATTATTTGATTCAAAAATGATAAAAGTAGTACAGACATTCTTGACAAATGGAGTGTTACAAAAAAAAGAGGGTGAACAATACAAAATGGAGAAGAAGACTAATAATCCTGCTTCGCCAAAGAACAGATTTGTTCTCGGAGGCGATGCATCTCGTGCTGACGTACCCTTTCAGCCTCCACCAGAGCTTGGACCCGCAGCTCCTCTTCAGACAAAAATCTCTTCGTAACCAGTTGCGCCTGAAGAGACTCCAATCTGGAGGAACGAGTAGAGAGGTTTTCTTCAACTTGTGTCCTGGCAGTTTACAGCTCATCCAGCCTTTTTCTAGCAGCAACAAGTTTCTGCTCATTGGTCTCGATCAAGGCTTACGCCCTGGCAATGGTAACTCGAGCAGTGGCAATAACCTTCTCTGCACTCTGTATGACGATTTCAGATTCCTTAGACTCGCCAATCAGTCTTTGGGGTCAGCTTGAAAATGCTGGAGATGGCGGGTCCTCTTAGCTATTTGTTCCTCCATCTCCTTTCGCTCATATTCTTGAGCGGCGAGAAAGCTTACTCAGTGTTGTCTGAGCCTCATCTATTGAGCCAGTATTCTCCAGTCTTGAGCTCCTTCAGGTGGTTCCCCAGCTGCTCAACCAGCATCAGGCATGCCCTAGCCTGCGAAGGACTCCCAGTATGATTAATGTTCTCGATCTGATTTTCGAGAAGTATTCGGGCAAACTCAAAAGAGCTGCCCCCAGAAAGGATCAGGCCAATACAGATCTCATGGAAGCAAAAAATTGTTGCAACATTTGACGTGCTAGCTCTTCCATGATGTCGTTAGCTGGAGATAATCCTGCTTATGTACTCCCGGACCCCCTTTCCATGACAGGATAAAAGACGGGAATCTGTTCAACTTGCGCAGCGGTGAGGCCGATGATAGGTTCGTCAGATACTGAGTAGTCACCGATACCTCCGGGACAGTTATTATCGTAGCAGCTTCCACCGCAACAGAAGCAATAGCAAACCCTACGGTGTTGGGTTCCTCGGCCGAAATTTAAACTGTGCTACCTTCTGCGTCAATGCTTGCCGCAGGATCCTCTACTTGAGCTACCCCAGTGCTCTCTGTAAACGACACCATTAAAATGTCAGTGATAATAATAAAAAGAGAGTGTCCACTTCGTCAGTATTCTCTTACCAAGTTGAGGATCTGAAGATGGCGAATTCTTGGATAGGTCGCATGGGGTTGAGGCCTCCCTGACCTCGACGGTTGCACTCACTTGAGGCATTCCAGTAACAGGAGCCTCAAGGCCCTCCTGCTAGGCCAGCTCTTGGATCATCTCCTCAATATGAGAAGAAGTTGTGGCTTCACTGTCGACAACCAGCCCTGTAGAAGAAAATCAAAAGAAATGTCAGAACTCTTCTCAAACTTGATGAGGGACCGGTTCAAGAAGACAAGGAAAATACCTTCAGTAACAGCAATCATTGCTATCGGCGAAACCATCACAGGGTCACATCCCTGTATCTCTTCCTCCGAGATATGCGAGAATTTGTTCGTATCAGGAAGATCGGGTTCATCGCCAAAATCGACTTCTTCGCCAGAATAATATCCATGTTCTTCTGACGATGAAGATGACAATTCAACACAGGAGGTCTCAGCAATCGAGACCTTACCACTGAGTACCCTAGTAGTAGGGCTGGGGTCGACAACCCGCGAGGTGGGCATCAATATACTAGGAGACCTAGGCTGTTTACACCTCAATCCTTCTTTCATGAACTGAAGAAGGCCCAGGTTGAGTTGAGACCCCAGAATCTCAACGTCATCCCTCCTTACTAGGTCAACTTCGGTTTGCTCGGCCTCTTCAGCCATGGCTGGTTCACCTGCGGTTCCCCCCTCTTCCAAGATCTCGGGGCACCTGCTGCGTAGACTGCGAGGACGAAGAAGGGGGACCTCCTCTTCATCTTCCTCTTCTTCCCTCTGCTCTCAACACTAGAAGGAACCCTCGGGCATTAAAGTTCCAGCCTCCGATTCCCCTCCTAGCCTTCTTCGGAATAGGGTCACCCTTGGAAGCAGAACTGTGGAAACGTTTGGACACAGCCTGCTGACTCTTTTTAGCAGGCTGCCCCTTGGGGTCTGCTATCCTTGTTCCCATCCCTGCTTCCCCTCTTGTTTCCTTCTCGGTTGTCTGATATTCGTCCATACCTCGCATACGCTTGTTGGACTCCAACTTGTCCTTATAAGATGCTTTGATGCTCTTAATGCACGAGGTATTTATTCTGAAACCAGGCATCCTTTTAGCCAGGGAGTACCAGGTACAGAAGCTGAGGCTGGATTAACAATTAGGCGTCTTGTGAGGAAGACTGAAAATAGCCTTTGTCCCTCCAGCCACGCTGTAGTACCATGCCCGAGCACCCTCAAATAAATTCCCACTGAAGGAGAGATTAGCATTGGGGTTGCCGATATACAATTGATTATAGCCAAACTGTCAAGCGAAATGACTTGGCATGTATGACTCGATCATACATGAATTCTCTTACCCGTAGAGCAGATATCCAGGCCGAATATTAATCAGCCACAGAAGACTCCCGATGCAATAAATACGGGGAAGGAATGATGTCACCTTCATCGTGGACTTGGCCCAGCCAAGTGCGAATAGGCGAAAGAAATGTCAAAAAGAATGTACACGGGGTAAGCATATAAACAGTTTTTTTTTTGGGTTAGGTGTATGACGGGATAAAAAGAGTCAGCACACTATCATCTGGAATCATCGGCTCAGTGGTCAAGAAGGGCTTCAGTCTTTACCCATTCACTTTAAATTCCATGTGATTTTTAGGGTTTGCAATAAGCACAGCACCGTGTGGGAAACAGTGCGCACAATGAATGGTCCCCCGACCAACGAGTTTTTAGTTTCCCCGCAAAATATATGAAGCCTAGAATTGTACAGCAGAACCCTATCTCCCGGGGCAAAGTTCTTCCGGTTTATGAATTGATCATGGAAAAGTTTGGTCCTGCTCTTAGTAATTCGTGCATTCTCATAAGCTTCATTCCGTATCTCCTCTAATTCAGAAATCTGCAGTTTCCTAAGTTCACCGCCTTGGTCAGGTCAAAGTTGAGTTGCTTAATTGCCCAGAGGGCCCGTGTTCTAATTCTACTGGCAGATGACAGGCATTTCCAAACACGAGTCTGTAAGAGACGTCCCAAAAACTGTCTTAAATGCGGTGCAGTAAGCCCACAATGCATCATTGAGCTTAACCGACCACCTTTCGGTTTTGTCCGACAGCCTTTTCCAGAATGAGCTTGATCTGTCGGTTGGTGACTTCGACTGCCCATTTGTCTGGGATGATACGGGGTTGATAACTTGTGATTGATGGAATATTTCCGACATTAGAGCTTCAAAAACTCTGTTGCAGAAATGTGATCCATTATCACTAATTATCGCTCTCGGGGTGCCAAACCGGGAGAAGATGTTTCTCTTTGAGAAATTTGACA
>JAVJIF010009016.1:0-63476 GCA_038442645.1 Agave tequilana | reverse complement strand
GCAAGACTATTGGCGTCGGCAACATCCGTACGAGGATGTTTGATGGACATGTCGAACCCTCATGAACGTTTGACATGTTTCAGCTTTAAAAAAGAATCTTCTCTCGTTGGAAGCTTTGTAAGCTCGAGGGTACAAGTTTTCTGGTGCAGATGGAGGAATCAAAGTTACTAAAGGTTCCATGACGATTCTCAAAGGAGAACAGACAACAAACTTGTACAAGTTGACAGAGGGCATTATTGTTGGTGATGCTTCAACAACAACGGAGAAGGAGGATACTACAAGACTTTGACACATGTGTCTTGGACACATGAGCGAGCGAGGTCTTCAAGCTCTAAGGAGTGCTCTTCCAGGTATCAATATTGCATGCTTGATCTTTGAAAATTTGCCTCATGAACAGGAAACGTAGAATAGCTTTCTCTACATCATAGCACAATACAAAAGGCTTGCTAGTCCCATATATACGGATGTGTGGGGCCTTAGCCAGTAGTATCCATTAGGGGTGCTAGGTACTATGTTACTTTCTAGATGATTTTTCAAGAAAAGTTTGGATATACTTCTTGAAGCAGAAATCGAAAGTATTTCAGAAGTTCAAGGAGTGAAAACTATGGTGGAAAATCAGACGGGACGGAGGATGAAAGTCTTGAGGTCCGACAATGGAGACGAATATACCTCCAAAGAATTCAAAGATAAGTTAGCAAGCAGGGGCATCGAACACCAACTAAGTATTTCAGAGCGACCAGAATAAAATGGAGTAGAAAAGCGCATGAATCGGACACTTACAGAGCGCATCGTAATATTAGATTACATGCTGACATGTCAGAAAGATTTTGGGCAGAAGTGGTGAATCATGCAAGTTATCTAGTAAACAGGTGACCATCAACGACTATTGATCTTCAGATCCTAGAGGAGACGTGACGAAGAGAGTTTGTGGACTATTCAAACTTACGAATTTTCAATTTCCGGCATATAGTTTGGTTGATAGCCAGAAAAGGAATAAAGTGGAGTCCAAGTCTAAGAAGTGTACCTTCATCGTGTTCACCAAAAGAATCAAGGGTTTCAGACTTTGAGATCTCGAGAGAAGGAGCGTCTTTACCAGCTGAGATATGGTCTTTAATGAAGAATTAATATTGCAAGAAAAGTCAGAGACAGAGGATAAAGCGCAAAATAGATTTTCAGATAGTTCAGCAGACACTCAAGAAAAGAGAGTTGAGTTCTCAGATAGCCCTAAAAGGCCTAAAGGGTTAAAAGAGGACTCCTCAGATTCAAATGAAGACGAATAGGAAGCTACTCAAGAGCAACCTAAACTATTGAGGCAGTCAGTCAGAGTTTCAGTGCCACAAATAAAGTATGGCTGGGAAGGTGATCATGTCTCTTTCGCATTAATAATAAAAACAGGAGATCCTAGTAGTTACACGAAAGTAATCGAGGCAGATGACGACGACAAGTAGATTCAGCCATGGAGTAGGAGATGGAGTCTTTAGATAGAACCAAACATGGACATTAGTCGATCTTTCAAAGGACTCCAAGGCAATAGGTTGCAGATGGGTCTTTCATAAGAAAAATAATGAGCAGTACAAGGCAAGGTTAGTTACCAAGGGATATACTCTGAAGGGAGGTATTGACTACAATGAGATCTTTTCTCCTGTAGTCAAGCATACATCTATTCGGATGTTATTGGCGATAGTTGCTCAGTTTGATTTAGAGTTGGAGCAGATAGACATCAAAACAATGTTCTGCACAGTAAGCTAGAGGAGAAGATATACATGAAACAACCTGAAAGTTATAATCAGGAAGGCAAAGAAAACAAGGTGTGTCTTTTAAAGAAGTCTCTTTATGGACTTAAGCAGTCACCCAGGCAGTGGTACAAACGGTCTGACTCTTTTATGATCAAGGCCAGATATAACCGATGTGAGTGTGATAGTTATGTCTATTTCAAGCAGAATAATGATCTGGCATATTTGTTGGTATATGTGGATGATATGTTGATTGCTGCGAGAAACAAGACACATGTTCGAAGCATAAAGCTCAGCTCAAGAAGGAATTCGATATTTGGGAGAAGCCAAGAAGATCTTAGGTATAGAGATCACTCGAGACAGAGGTTCAGGCAAACTTTAGCTATCCCAGGAGAACTACGTTCTGAAGGTGTTGGAGAGATTCAACATGGCAGAAGTAAGACCAGTCACCACTCCTTTGGCAAGTCACTTCAAAATATCCTCCAAGCAGTGTCTACAATCACCAGAAGAGGAGGAGGAGATGTCTCGAGTACCATATACTAGTGCAGTGGGATCATTCATGTATACTATGGTCTGCACTAGGCCTGACTTAGCCTATGTAGTTAGTACAATAAGTCGGTTCATATCAAATCCAGAAAAGCAACATTGGGAAGAAATGAAGTAGGTGCTATGATATCTGCGAGGGACTGCGAGACTAGGCTTGGTGTTTTAGAGATTGAAAATGGAGAAGCCTAGGGTACTACAAGGCTATGTTGATGTAGATTATACAGGAGATCTTGATTAGCAAAGATCTATGATAGGCTACGTGTTAACAGTAGTTGAGTACGTCATTAATTGGAAGGCAGAATTGCAAGATATAATTGTTCTTTTAAAGACAGAGGCAGAGTACATGGCTACAATTGAGGCATCAAAGAAAGTTTTATGGTTGACAGGATTAGTTGAGACATTCAACATCATACAGGATTCAGTTCGGGTTCATTGCGACAGTCAGAATGTGATTCATCTCGCTAAGGATCACATGTATCACAATCGGATGAAGCACATTGATGTCAAGTATCACAAGCGAATGAAACACATTGATGTGTTCGACGAAATGCCTAAAAGAACTAAAATATACAAAAATAGGAAATCACTTACCCGGAACACTTCCCTTCAGTCTGAAATCTCCTCCTCACACCCAGCACCTCAGGGTTTTGCTATGCTTGTGGGGGAGGGGGAGGGGGGAGAGGGGGAGAGAGAGAGAGGTGGAAAGAGTGGGAATTGTATTTTTGTCAATGTGGTTTGAGATGGTGGAATTGCCTCTTATATAAGCACCACCAATCCCCAAATAACTTCTGGGAGTGATTGGTACGTGGAGAAGGTAAGGGGTCCGGTTGTGGTGAGTGAAAGTTAGCGGGAGAGAGAGTCGGAGAAGTTGGAGAGAGTAGGGAAGTGGAAGATAGTGAAATAGTATTAAACTAAGGCTTAAATAAATGGGTCTGGGCTTTAATACCATACACCAATATGGCACAATGGTTAACTCACTCCTCTTTTGTTGGGGACCCAGGTTCCATTCCCAGTGGCCGCAATAATTTCCAGAGCTTAGTCTCGGATTTCGCGAATCTTCAATTAATTCAGAAAAATTACAGAAAAATCTAGAAAAAAATCTGAAATATTAAAAATATTATTAGAGTTAAAGTAGACTCAGTTTAGGCCACCAAGATGGCCAATAAAAGTATTTACACCATACCGACCACTAGTGGAAGATACATGTGACTGGAACCGAGGGTTACAAATTGCAAGGTGCAATTACTATCTATTGTGATAATCAAGCAACAAATATTGTGGCAACAAACTCGTTGTTCAATGGAAAGAAATGGATCATTCGTCTGAAGCATGTCTATTTGAATAAGCTTATATGTGGAGTCATCTTAGTGATTGACATTCGATCTTCAGAGAATGTTGTGGATCCTCTAACTAAAGACTTGAAAAAGGAATTAGTTGAAAGGACTTCTGCTAAAATGAGTCTCAAGTCATTATAAGTCTTATGTACATTTACCATTCATATCAAGTTATTAGTTCAAAGTTTATGCTACTAATAATAAGATATTTGGTTCAAAAAATAAGTAAAACTTACATGCATATATCCTACCATGTGAAAGGTTGGTTTTTGAGCCTTAATGAGCCCAAAGCATTTCGGATGCAAGGTGTTGGGTAGGAAACACACCTAAAAGACTCACCTATGCTTGAGTGGAGATTTGACCGTCTCCTATGAGAACTTATAAAAGGTACCTAGAGCTCTCGTAGAAATCAGGACATGCACATGAACGTAAATGTGCGAGCACTCAGGCAAGTTTGTGGCTCAAAGTGATGACTACCACAGTTAGGTTTTAATTTTGTGTGATCACTGAATTGTCAGAAAAGTGCTGGTTCAAGACTAACTTCACCATATACCTATATTCTATTCGCTTGGTCTAAAGGGGATTCAAGTCTTAGTGGTATCTACCTTACGCACAATGACTATAACTTTCTTGATAGTTTGTGAACTTGTGGGGGATTGTTAGATATTTTGTGCAAAATTGGTTTTTCAAAACATAAAATAGTTTTCAAACTATATGTATTTCATTTTCATATATTGGTAACATTAATTTATACCATACTAAAATGATTATAGCTAATAATTCTCCCCATCAGTACAAACTAATTGGATATGAGTTAGGTATGGTTAATGCAGCCAAGACATTTGGACTTTGAACACAAGACACTTGAAATTCCTCATTATAAGTTGGTAACCCTTTAGACTTCCCTCATTTAGTGATTGATAACTCTTAAGCTTTTCTTATTAAAGGGACTAATGACCCTTGGGTTACATTCATTTAATCAAGACATAACCCTTTGAGTTTTTCTCATTATGAGATGGTGACTCTTGGGCTAGATTCATTGAATCTGGACAAGGCCCTTGAGCTACCTTCATTAAGGGATGGTGACCCTTGAATTACTAGTGGAGTCTTATAAATAGGCTCCCTTATAGTTCATTTGGAGACGACAAAAACAAGAAGGAGATCACCTGAAAAGTAAGAGTGTATTCAGTTGTAAGTAGAGCCATGTCCTGCGTTAGACCGAGGAGGTCACTTGTCTGTTCAGATCAACGAGATCACTGAAGAATCTGATTGGTGCACACCAGAGTTTTTTAACTGCTGTTCCTGAGAGGCAATTTGGCTTTGGGATTCTTACACTGGAGTAAGTCAAATATTGTTTCAAGCACAACGTTCAAGGATGCACATCAACTCTACTACTCGGGAACACTCTAACCTCGGAGTTGCCTTTTCGGAGTCACTCTACAATTCGGGAACACTCTGATCTCATGTTACAACTTATTAAGGCTAAAAGAAAGTCCACTTCTCTCTAGTCTGCCTTATTGCTCTACCATATAGGTAGCAAACAATATTCTCTCTTGACTTTATAGCAACACTCTTCCTGTTCTCTTCCAATAATGTGAAATAGAACCCAAACTTTTAGTCAAACCCAAACTCCCAAGCCTTTCATTCTGTCCCCATCGAGTTATGGCATTTTCCTCTTGAAACCTAAAACTACAGCAAATTCAAATCATGGATCACGAATTTGATCGAGCACATCAACAACTCTATGCTCGACAACATCCGACCGAAGCTCTTAGCAACAACTTTGTGTTTTCTAATTAGAATGATAATTGTTTCTCGCGAATTCATCTCAAGTATAGAAAATAGAACAACATATCACAAACTCAAGAAAGATATACATTAAAAGAAAAAAATTAAAATTTTCTTTTGAAACCAACTCTGATGAAGATTTTCTGACACGATTGATTGGACAGTCAACCTCACACCACAAGCGAAAGGGTACATGAATTTTTGGGTAATAATTAAAGATTTCAACATAGTAAACAGACGGAGACAGAAAATTTTTATGTAAAAACCCAAATTGGTAAAACCACAGGAGTGAGAGAATTCCTTGTAGAATCTCCAGGTTACAATGGTTCTGTGAAATATTATTGTCTTTACAACTTCTTGGATCCACATTTTTTTGATGAAACTCCAGGTGCATAAACACCATGTGGTGTTGCAAATGATGGTGCGAATATTTTGGATCTCAATGACTGCATGATTTGCACGTTGCGGTTTCCTCTAACTGCTCAGATTACAACGCTTGACTGTTAGAATTGATATATAGAGATATCAATCACCATCCATAACTACTCTTACTCCCACTGAAATAGAGGTGCTGAAACATTTAGAACGTGGGGATAATCTGACAACGTGACTGACTCTGTGAATCAGGAAATCATGATGATGAGCTGTATCCAGCGTGGAGGTGAGAGTCTTCACGGAGGGCCTTTGCTGTGGGGGTCGGGGCCTCCGACTAGCAGAATGATTCTGCCTGAGTTGAACATCCGGGTGAATAATAGATGTAATTGGAGAGGGACCTAGCAGTTGCGGATGTCGGAGAGGGGCCTCGAGTCGAGTGTGGATGTTGAAGAGAGACCTGACAGTCGGGGATGTCGGAGAAAGACCTCAGGTCGAGTGTGGATGTTGGAAGGGACCTGACAGTTGCGGATGTCGGAGAATGACATCGGGTAAAGTATGGACTCAGAGTAAGGCCCGAGACTTTCTCCTTGGACCCACAATGGGCGAGCTGTCATGTCGAGTTTGTTGTTAGATTTGCAACGCTCTCGATGCGGCGCGACATGTGTTACAATTTTGACGAGTGTCAAAATTTGACCACTACACTAACACATCTACGTGAAACAATAAACAGAGATCCAACGGATCCAAGAAGTTTCATCTACAGAGAAAATAGAAAATAATATTTTTAAATATTCTTCATCCACTTTTATTTCTCTCCTCTCCTTATTTTTTCTCTTTATTTCTCTTTTATCTCCTTTTATTCTTTCTTCTTCATTTTCTTGCAATTTCGACAGGATTTTAACATCATCTACCTATCACCAAATTCAAGTGTCGTTGATCTAGCGTTGCCATTCTCAAGAGCTATCGAGACCTTTTGGAGACTAGTCGATCTATCAATGAGAACAACCATCTCGACCCTTCTGAGATCGAGATTCACCAATCAATCAAAAAACAAAATAGACTGTTGCTGAGAAATTATGAGAAGTAGATGGGCAGGAAAGTATATGGGCGACGTTGAACCACTTGTTGGCCCTGGTCGTGGCCGACACCGTCGAGATTTCTTGCCATCACCGATGCTGAAGAGGGCAAAGATCTAGCTGTAGCCGATGGATTTAGTGATGGTGGGGGGAGGGGGAAGAGAGGCTTTTGGGTTTGACAGGAAATTTGAGTTCTATTTCATATTGTAAGAAGAGAGAACAACAATGGAGTCAAGACTCAAGAGAGGAGAAGAAGGTTTGCCTGCTATCTTAATAAAATAATGATTTTACATACAACTCAGTTGTCATATCGGGGCTGTTTGTTTCCCGTGAAAGGCCGTAATTCGTAAATGACTTACAACCCAGTTACAACTACGGCGTTTGTTTGGATCGTAATTCGTAAAAGATTTACGCAACCCAACTGTCACTCACTTGCAACCCAATTACCACTCACTTACAGCCCAGTTACAGTTAATTTTGTGGTGATGCAAATTTGTATTACTTTTTATATTAATATTAAATTTTTTTTAATATTTAACATTTTAATATTTATTTGCAATATTAAAACTTTTTAAATTACCAAATAGTTAATTTTGTTGTCAACTTTTTCACTTACGACTTACACATTACGACAACCAAACACCAATACACTTTCCCACTTATAACTTTATATTACCAACCAAACACCGTAAAACTTACATGCATGTAATTCATTTACAACTGTAAAAGACTTTACCAATTACGACTTACGAATTACGATCAATTACAACAACCAAAGAGGCCCTAGCGAGGTCATGTGGTTTGTCGACCACTAGTTGGTCTATCATTTCTCGTTAATTTTATAGCAGTGCCCACGTGTGCCTAACCAATTAAGAATCCAAACCCAATAAATACTGGATTCATTTTTTCTGTTTTGGATTTATGCAATCCAAAATTTGACCAAAATTTTGCCTCTTTTTTGTGAGGACAAATAGAAAACCAGCACAATTTTCTCTCTCTTGTTTGTTATTTCTAATTTTCATCCTTTTAGATATACTAGATTAGATAATCATAACAGTTGATAATCTGGTTTAGAAAGAAAAAATAACTTAACTATGTAAAATAAAAAGTATGAACAATTATTATGTTAGTGGGTAAGGATCCTTGAGAATCTATGTTTTGATCTAGTAAAGAATAAAATTTATTTTTGTCTTTAAAAAAAACTGTCTAAAAAAGAATGAAATTTATTTCACCAGATAAGTCATAATATGATTTAAAAAGAAACAAAAATTCAGATCGAACAGCATAACATGCATCCAACATCTCCGGCCACCTCCATTTCACAGTTCTGAAAAAACACAGGGAAAACAAAATCTGCATCCAAACCATTTGGTTGAATTTATGAATAGCAGTGTTCAGATGCCCTTTGGCCTAAAGACTTCGCACTGTATTCGAGAGAGTTAAAAAGGTGGGTCTAGATCCTATATTACTCTTTTTTAGTATGATCCAAGAAATAGAGGCCAAAATCATATTTATGGTTATATGGATTGATAGACAAACAGATAGATATACAAGTAAAGATCAGCCTTGTATGTTTGTTATCTTATACAAAAGTCCTAACACAGAACTCAAAAAAAGAGAAGGAAAAAAAAACAAAAAGGGAAGATTTCTCCTGCTCCCTTGCACCCCCGACACACAACACACAAAAAAAACATATATGCTCCTGATATATGGCTTAGACATTCCTCTAAAGCGTTAGTTTTTTCTTCTTTTAGAATTTGTTTAGTTGTCGTAATTGGCCATAAGTCGTAATTGATAAAGTCTTTTACAGTTGTAAATGAGTTACATTCATATAAGTTTTACGGTGTTTGATTGGTAATATAAAGTTGTAAGTAGAAAAGTGTATTGAGTTTTACGGTATTTGGTTGTCGTAATGTGAAAGTCGTAAGTGGAAAAGTTGACTACAAAATTAACTATTTGATAGTTTAAAAAGTTTTAATATTGTAAATAAATACTAAAAATTCTAAATATTAAAAAAATTAATATTAATATAAAAAATAATGTAAATTTGTATGACTACAAAATTAATTGTAAGTGGGCTGTAAGTGAGTGATAATTGGGTTGCAAGTGAGTGGTAGTTGAGTTGCGTAAGTTTTTTACGAATTACAGTCTAAACAAACGCCGTAATTATAATTGAGTTGTAAGTGATTTACAAATTACGAACTTTTACGATTTTTACGGTGAAACAAATAGCCGAGTACTCGCATGTGGTGGACAGCTGGAATTAAAAGCGGTGGGTCTCAGCAATAATTTAGCAGTAGAGTTAAGTAAATAGTACAAGTTGACAATGACTTTCTATTTTTCATTTACTGGGAGTTAATAAATGGTTGGTGCTTATGAAATAGTTAGTTTTGTTTTAGTCTTCAAGTAGATGATATTGTTAAATATATTATTCTACTCTTGCTGTTATTTCTTTTATAAAAATTTACAAAAAAACAATGGATACTAAGTGTTCTAATATGCTGGCTGTAGATTGAAAAAAATATTGGTTATTCATGTGTGGATATAGTCCCACGTTAAAAAACGAATAGAAAAGTGATGAACTTAAATAGAAAATTAGTGTCTTTACTTTTCAACTTAAACTTTTTGAGTAAGATTGGTTTTCAACCTCTGTTTAAGATCCATCGAGTTTCCCCGTGGAAGCCCGTGTAACTCTGCAACAGTGGTATTAGAGCCCTGGTTGTGGCATACAGGGTGTTGAGTCCAATGTGAAGTCGATCTAGTTTCTCACGAACAGTAGAGATTCGCGAAATGATAATCCATACACCTTTTGAGAGCTCAACGTCAATTTGCCACGGATGAGTTTCCTGTGAGCTGAGATTCGTGAATAGTTGTAGTTAGCATGTAACTGGGAATGCAGAGATCCATGAATGCTTGTAGCCAGCAAATGAGTTCCCTGGACGATCAAGATCCGTGAATGGTTGTAGCCAACAAATGAGTTTTCATGGATGGTCGAGAATGGTGAATGGTATATTCACACATGAAGGGGAACATTATTAGGTATTCATATGCGAATATAGTCCGATATTGGAAAGTGAATAGAAACTGATGGACTTAAATAGAAATTTGGTGCCTCTACCTATCAACTCAAGCTTTTAGGTTAGATTGAGTCAGATTGGTTCTCAGCTTATGGGCGTGTTTGTTTCCTGTAATTGGCCCGTAAGTGATAAAATGCAATTGTAACAAAATCACTTACAATGTTTGTTTAGGATCGTAAGTTATAAAATACACTTGCAGCCCACTTATAGTCTAAATAATTAATTTTGTGATCATGTAAATCTCACATACAGCCAACTTACAGTACAAACAATTAAATTTGTAGTCATGCAAATCTGTATGACGGACAATTAATTGTAATAAATTATTTTTTTAATTATTAGATTAAAATCTTAAATTACGAGAAATATTTTTTAATTAACAGATTAAATTTTAACTATGAGATTAAAAAAATTATTAATTATTCTAATAATTTTTATTATTAGAATCTTTTTTATTACTAGATTAGTAATATTTAATATAAAATTATAATTTTATTATTAAATTATTTTTTATTTTTGGAATCTAATATTTTTAATTATTGATTTTAATAATATTTAATTTTAGATTACAATATTAAATATTTTTAATAATTAATATCAGATTACTATTAATATTTTAGTAATCTAATATTTGTTATTATTTTAATATTAATGTTTTAGCATTTTTTATTTTTAATATTTTTAATATTTACTATTTTTTATTATTTATTACAAATATTAATATTTTTAGGGGCATTTCGCTACACTCCCTATGTCGAACCATAATTAGAAAAAAACTCAGCATCATAATTTTGTTCGCTTTAGCCACCTCCTTTTTTAAAATAAGGATGTGTGTCATGTGTCAAGCGCTGAAGCGCTCATCAACGGTGAAAGACGAAAATGCCCCTAACTAACCGCTTAAAAAAAGCGGACCGCTTCGAAATGAACTATTTCTGAAAACTGTGGCTATGATTGCATTCCTCACAAAATGATCATAGTATAGAGGACTGCAGTCCTCAAATAAATATCTTATTTCTGAGAACTGCGACTCTGATCGCAGTCCTCACAAAATGATCGCGGATCTATTTCTAAGGAATGTGATCATGATCGTATTCCTCATAAAAAGCACTATTTATAAGAACTGCAATCATGATCGAAATTCTCATAAAAATACCATGTTTCTGAGTCTTTATATGATTGTAACCATGATCCAGCCTTCTTTATTATGACCGCGACCATGATCACAGTATTCACAAAAATGTCCTATATTTGAGTCTTTATGAGGATTGCGATTATGATCGCAGTCCTAATGGTCGTAGTCTTCACAAAATGCTCTATTTTTGAGGTTTTGTGAGGACTGCGATCACTTACTAAATTCCCTCTTTCTGTCAGTGCTCACATAACTCATTGCAAGCACGAACAAAATAAGATCCTCAAAATATCGATTCCAGAAAAAATTACATGGGCTCCCCCCTGACCCTAGGAGGGGGCTCCCCGCCCCCTTCCAACGCCCACAACGACTTGACCTGAAGGTCGACCCGCAAATTACTCTATGTTAGGGTCAAAGTTGAAGGGTGAGCAACGTCAAGTACAATGGGAATGGTAAAATAGGAAATGAAAATATATAAACAAATGGTGGTCGGGAGGAATCAGTTTTTGCTGACGTGGATGAGGTTGTAGCGAATCAAATTATGGCACTGATTTTTTTCTAATTATGAAGCAAAGTAGGTGTTGTAGCGAAATATTCCATATTTTTAATATTTATATATTTTTTAATGTTTTATATTTTAATATTTAATATGTTTAAATTACCAGATTGTTATTTGTGTGGTCAACTTTTCACTTACGGCTTACGCCTAACCAAACACCGTAAAACATAATATACTTTCTAACTTACAATTTCACATTGCCAACCAAACACCGTAAAAGTTAAAATTTACTAGCGTAAAACTCACTTACAATTGTAAAAGAGTTTACCAGTTTACCACTTACAAATTATGACTTACATCCACTTAGAGCAGCTAATGTGTTTGTTTCACCGTAAATGTAACGCCCCGATCCCGCAGGTACGGAGACGTCACTGTGACGTATATACACAGGATAAAAATACCCTCACATATATACGCTAAGCATCAGTACAGACAAGAATCAGAGTGCGAAAGCACGGTAGTAATATACATTCCAAAAGAAAAGTTCAAGTACATAGTTATTACAAAGAGTGATACAATATTATAAGAATATTACATCACCAGAAAATATAAAAGTACATTATACGAAGATATATACATAACAAAAGCTGAGAGGTGCTCACGAGCAGTAAGAGAGGCCTCGAGAGTCAATCAGGAGAAGAGTTGGGAGGAAGAGCTATGGTGATGTCCAAGCTTCTGTTGTGCTCTGATCGCCATGGAAGTATCCGCTGTGCACTCTGATCAGCTACAGTAAGGCCACCATAGTCCAGACTCTAGGATTTGGACATGAAGCTCCAGGGTTGTTAGAAAGTAACCCAGCGAGTACATATGATAAGGCCAGTTGGCGTGCTCAGGCAGTCACATGTGTGCATGATCAAGTGATGTAGTTCAAGCATGCAGGTACAGGTAGTGACAAGTAACATAAAGGAAATTAAAAGAACGACAATAAATCTGAAATCAAGTAAATACATGTATATCGATAAGTCTGAATCAGAAAACATAAATAGAAAACGGTGTCGAGAGCTTAAGTACAAATAAACATGCGATAAATACATTAAACATGCGATAAATACCAGTATGGACAAAACTAGTTGTACAAGCTCAGATTATGAATTCACGACATTGATACATCAAGGGGATAATCCAAAAAAGAAAACCCTCATCTACATACCACATATCTGATGTCACCATCATCTGAGTTCATACAACTTAAATTGCCCTCAGAGTAACAGAACTAGAGTGTGTCTAGAGTAATCATTGTATCACAGAAATCATAATCATAAAGCAGGGTGTCAACTCAGGGCATAACACCTGATTAAATGATTTATCACTATAACAGGAGAATATAAAGGTATTGCATTCAAGTTATTCAATAATAATCATTAGTGTCATGTTGTTATTCTTGTCCCTTTCCCACAGGCGTCCCACAACATCGACAGTTCACACTGAAGCCCGCACTTCCAATAGAACTCATCTGAACTCCAATATGCCGGTACCATTATTCGAATAGGGGATAGATCAGATAACATATGCTCCTGGCGCTATTATTATACTGGTATGTGTGTGTTAATATGCAATGAGAATGCTTATCACACAAACACCAGGCGACACAGGCAGGAGGAAGGATTATTTTTCTTTGGAGGGTAGATTCAAGAGGTAGCCCCACAGATTCAAGAGGTGGCCCCCACCACGTGTATGGTGTGACACTTTACTCCATATGACACTTTGTTCTGTGTGAAAAATGGGTTCTAGAGGTGACCCCCACAGATTCAAGAGGTGGCCCCCACCACGTGTGTGGCGTGACATTTTACTCGGTGTGGCACTTAGTTCCATTCAGGATCCGTCGAACGCTAGCATGATCGTAGGATACATCCTTATCATCCCGACACCAGGCATGCTCTGCCGGACGCCGGTATGACCGTGCTATTAATAAGAGGAACAGTGTATGAGACATGAGTACAGGGGATATAGGAGTTCAGGAGTACTGGAGTTCAGGAGTACCAGATGTCTGGTAGCAGTATAATAATCATGTCAAGGTCCCCATCTAAATGATAATCATGAATATGCAATGTAATACAGGTGTCAGGTGTAATATTATCCAGTCAGGTGTCACAATATCAGGTCAAATGTGTCAGTACCAGGTGATAGCATATGTCAAGTATCAAGTGATAGCATGTCAATTGTCATGTGTCAGGTGTCAAGTGTTAAGTAATAACGTGTCAAGTACCAGTGTCAAATATCAAGTATTAGAATCAGGTGTCAAGTATAAACATATCAGCGTCAGGTAATTAACATGTCGGTATCAGGTGAGTTGAATACATAGTTACAACATCATATATCAGGTAATCATCCGGTCATATAACATGATACAGGAGAACAATATAGTTAAATATTTCAAACTCTTCATAACCATATCTATAACAATAATAATTTAATCCATTAATTAGTTATGTGAAGCCGAGCGAAGCGGGAGCGTATCTAGGCATACCCATTACAAATATAATACCAGTCTAATGAGTTATAATAATGGTCAACAGGTATCATATAACATGTTAATTTTAGAAAATCACTCGCATAGCATATATCAACTCGCATAATGACACATCATGTATTAAAAAGTAGGATAATAATTATTAGGCATCTAATGATGGTAACAAGACATTCTCATATCAATATATCATGTAATAAACGCTAGAGTAACAGTTACTAAATATGAATTGATGATAATAAAGCACTCGCTTAAATTTATATTAAGCCCTAGAATAGAATTAGTAAGGCATGAGGCAACACAAAGTACTCGCCTAAAATCACCAAGAAATGCCGTAAAATCCTAGAACACCATAAACACGTACACGCTATTAATCCATATAATATATATATGTAATTTATATATATACATATATATTAGAGAGATAATGAGAGAGGAGAGAGAAGAATCAGCTAGAGAGAGAAGGAGGCTGAGATAGAGAGAAGGTTGTAGGAGAGAGAGAGAGAGGGAGTGTGTGCTGGATAAGGTGAGGGTAATTAGGGAATGAAGAAAAGGGTAAATAAGAGAAATAAGAAAGAGGGGTAAAAGAGGAAAGAAGAAAAGAACGAAAGAAGAAAAGAAAGAAAGAAAAGAAAGTAAGAATAAAAGAAAGAAGAGAAAGAAGAAGGGAGGGGAGAGGGGGGCTGGCCGGCAGCTCTGGCCACCGGCGGCGGCCTGGACGGTGGCGCTGCCAGAGGGGGCGGAGCTGCCTAGGCTCGGGGAGGAAGGAGGTGGGTTTGGTTTGGTGTTTGTTGGTGGTGTTTGTTGTGATTGTTATTGTTGTTGAAGGTGAAGGTGGCGGTGGTGCTTGATGGTGGTGGTGTTGGAGAGTTGGAGGAGGAGGAGGAGGAGGAGAAGGTGGTGTGGTGGTGAAAGTGGAGAGATTGATGGATTTGATGGTGAATTTTGGAGAAAAAGGGAATTAATGGTGATAGGTTTATAGAGAAATAGGAGGAGATGGAGTAGAGTTTGAAGAGGAGGAAAGTGGGGAGGAGAAGGGGGATCTTGGGGGACGGCGGCGCCGGCTAGGGGGCGACGGCGGCTGTCAAGGAGGGGAGAGAGAGGGTGTGTTGGTAGGAGAAAAGAAGGAATGGAGAAAAGGAGAAAAAATGAGAAGAATGGAAGAAAGAAGGGAAAATAAAAAGAAGGAGAGGGAGAGGGGGAGTATGGAAAAGAAGGGGGGATGGCTGCTGGCTGCAGCCATTCGTTGGCAGGGAATGGGGAGGATGGGGAGCAGGTGGAGGAAAAGAAAGGAAGAAAGATGAGGAAAAGAAAAGAAAGGAAAGAAAAGAAGAAAAAGGAAAGAAAAAGAAAAGTATTAAAATATATAATTAAAATATATTATTAAATAATAAATAAGTAGGATAAAGTAGGAGAATTAAGTAAAGAGAGGAGGAAGAAAAAGTAAGAAAGGGAAATAATCAATAAATAATAATATTATTTAAATTGGGTAAAAATCGACTATTTCAAAAATGTTCCCAAAATTCTCAAAAAATAGAAAATATTATGCTAAAATGCTTGGTGAAATCAGATTCGAAAATTCAATTTTATTTCCAAACTAAAAATCTTGGAATCTTCCGGCAATACTGGTAGACACCAAAATCGGTCAAATTTTGATAAATTCAGAAAAATCCCAAAAATGTATTTAGGTAGAAAATGAGATTCTAAGAAGTAATGTGAAAACCGTTTCTAAAAATTCAATTCCGTTTGAAAACTAAAAAAATCTGGGAATCAATCAGTGATGCCCATCGACACCGATTTTCAAGATTTTATAGAATAATTCTGAAAATTTTTAGAAAATCATGAAAAATCTAAAATATTAGAAAATAGTGTTTGAAACTGAAATCAGTCAAATCAGACTATCAGAAAGGTTAAATCAGGCAATATGCTGAATTGGGTTCCTGATCCAGGACAACACTGACTCTAGGTGTGAGAATCCAGATCCGATGCCAAATAACATAAGCAAACACAACCCAAAAATAAATACTGGAAGAAAATTGAAACAATACGGTCGAAAAAATCGGGACACGTATCTGGGTACGTATCCCGAGAACGGGGTGTTACAGTAAAAGTCCGTATGTCGCAAATAACAATTGCAACTTGGGACTTACGATATTTGTTTGGACCGTAAGCCATGAAATGCACTTGCATCCCACTTAAGATACACTCGCAACACAAACAATTAATTTTATGGTGGTGTAAATCTAACTTACAGCTCACTTGCAGTACAAACAGTTAATTTTATGGTCATGCGAATATGTATTGCAGACAGTCAATTGTAATTAAATTAAAGTTTTTTTATTAAATTAATCTTTTTAAATTATGAGTTTTTTAATTATTGGATTAAATATGATAATTAAATTTAAAGTTTTTATTAATAATTTAATAATTCTTAATATTAGAATCTTTTTTATTACTAAATTGATCTTTTTTTATCACTAGATTAATATAATGTATTCCCCTTAATTTTAATTCTTACTTTATTTATATATTAGTAATATTTAATATAGATTTAATATGTTTTGATTATTAAATTAAAATTTTAATTATTTAATTTGTAATATTGTTAATATTTTATTTTTTATAATATTTACTAATTTTTAATATTTAATTTATTAAAATTTTAATATATTAATTTTAATTTTTTATTTTTAATATTTTTAGTATGTATTTGCATTTTTTAATATTTTAATCATTAAATATTTATTTTGTGGTCAGTTTTTAACTTATGACTTACACATTACGACAAACAAACACTGTAAAAAAATAATATATTTTCTCACTTATAATTTTAAATTACCAACTAAGTACCATAAAACTTACTGGCATATAAATCACTTATAACTGTAAAAGAGCTTATCACTTATGACTTACATTCACTTATGACAACCAAACAAGCCCTTAAAATAGAATGCACTATGACAACTACTCAGTTTATTTTCGGACTGATTTATTTTTAAAATTAAAATTTTCTTTTGGAGAACTAAAGAACACTTTTCCCCCTATTTCAGTTTCTTATTTCATGGGGATATTTAATCTCTCCATCTATATTTTGAAATTAAATTTTTAATAATAATCTTCAAAAGAATCAGTTTTTTTATCCTGTTTACATCTTCTTTTTTCCCGATGCTTTCCCGAGCCCCTATGCCGGAGGTTCCCAAATTGGCCGCAGACAAGATGCCACGTGGCCCTCACGGTTGCTTGGAATGTTGGCTGATTTGCCACGTAGCATCACAACAGACGATGAACACGGGTTAATTACGTAAATTAGATACTACGAACCAAGGACAAGTGTAATCTGATCTCTCTGATTCTCAGACCGAAGACGCTGGATCCAGCTGCACGCCACAGAACAGCAATCACCGTTTCCTCGCTGACGTGGCGGTACAAGTGAATTCCGGGCGGGGCTCACTGGGCCCCAAAGTTTGCTTCCTATATTTGATTTCGGACAGCGAATGTCAGTCTGAGAGCAATCCATATTGCCCTATAAAACTCAGTCCATGTTGCCCAATTAAAACTCAGTCCACATTGCCCTATTAAAACTCGGCCTCCCGCATAATAAAGGGAAAAAAAACGCCGAGGACTGCCCCGACATTTCGGTACCGGCCGATCCGATACGCGCTCCGCTACGTTCTGGGAGGGGAGAGGAGAAGGAGGGGGAGCTTTGCTTTCTCTCTCCTCCTCAGATCTTCGCAGCTGAGTGAGTATTCATTAGATCTCTCCGATCTGATTCTTTTTTTTAGCGCGGTTTCTCGATCGATCCGCCGTCTCGCGCTGTCCGATTCGAGATTGGCGGCGAGCTCGATTCGCTGTGATTTTAACGAATCGTACGGATGCTGAAGAGGGTTGCATGCGTTAATCTTGAGATATTTGCGATGGATTTCATTGATTTAGTGGCAATAGCCGTTTTGTTAGGGTTATTAGTTATGGCGTGATGGCGAGTTTTAAAAATTAACCTGTGTTTTTTTTTCCTTCTTCCCGATTTTGGTTTGATACTGTCAAGATGGGAATATTCTAGCCGGATCTAGTTGCCTTTTTTTTAATTATTATTATAATGCTTTTAGGATTAAATTTATTGATATCTACAGAGCTTGAGTTGAAATGATCTGTCTCTTTTATTCATCTTTGAATGCTGTTTGAATATTAAAGGAATTTTTTTTATAGATTATTATAGTTCAAAATTGTTGACATGTTTTTTTCCTCTTACTATTTTAATTGGTTGATGATGGAATGTGTATGGTTGAGCTGGTAATTGTCACTTTGAGTATTCAGTATATCCGATCTTCCAAAGGTACTTGTTGAGAATGTGAAATTGCTAGCTGTAAAGTGTTTGCATTTTCGAGTTCAAATAATGGAAAATGTTTTTGGACTAATTGATTCTTGGAATGTGTATTGTAGTTGGTTCTGACAAAAATTGCACTGTAGTTTTGGTTCCAGAAATTGATGACTAGGCACTTTAATGACTGGTAGTGATTTTAGGAGAATTCTGGTTGTGTAATCACTGTGTTCACATAAAATAAGCTGGTTAATGACAACACTTTTTTTACGAACTCTATGAATTAGTTATTCTGAGCATTAACTTCTACTTCTGCCATCTTTGCCATTATATTAGAAGTTGTCTAACATTACTTTCGTCAATCACTGGGAGAAGCTTGCATACGTTAGCATCTTTTCCATGAACATAACACTGAAGGGTTTTCCTTATAAATTTCTTTATTATTACTTGTAGTTCGAGTTCAGTGGATTTCAATCCGGGGCCACCCCCGCCCCCCAATTTTTTTTTTTAAATTTTACTCTAAGCATTAATAACAGTATCTTATAGAGCGGCAGGTTGATACTTTATTCCTGGGCATGGCATCTCATACGGAGTGGCTAAGAGGTACTATGGGAGTTAAGCTCATATATAAACTTTCATCCTGGAAATATTCATAGTTATATGCTGGAGCACTCTTAATGCTTTTAGTTATAGGAAGTCATTTGACCATGGTTTTGTCTTAAGTAAACATACATCACTGCATGCATAATGTTTTTCCCAGTTAGAAAACAGTGGACTCCAATTAGAAATAAAAAGGATGACTGATTCATTTAAATTCCTATAAGTGGATAAAAGAATATATCTGGAAACAGTATTTGTTGTTCATGATTGTGCTCATTGAGATTTGAGCTTAAATAGATGTTTTGATTCGAAATAAGAGAACCACAAGATTACAAGTTGCAGAAATGACCTTTATACCATAATATATGTATGCTCACTATATGTATGTATGTTTTTATGCAATGTCATAACCTTGTACATATGCAGTTACACCCACAATATGCATGTAGGCATGCATAAATGCATGTCATGGTTTAAAATTCCTGTATCGGCATCATTCAATGGCTTTTAGTATCAATATCGTCAACATTATAGGGTTAATATCGTATCGGCTGCCTCAGAACCCAATACGAATCATACAATCTTTCCCATATATCAAAATCGGCCGATATTCGAAACCATGATGCATGCATATAAGCTCTACTCTTGAGCACACAATATGCGTGTGCGTGCGTGCGTGCGTGTGTGTGGAGATGACTTGTGTTCTTTGAAAAGGATATGGAGATGAACCCTTCTCATTCAAATTCAATATTAGGCCATTCAAATTGAATCTCTACTGGAGTTGATTTACATTGTGAAGAGTGCTTAAAAAGAAAAATTCAAGTGTTTTAAATACTTTTTGCTTATTCATCAAATAGGCGCAACATGAATATCTGAAATAGTGAGTTGATTAGTTTAATGGTGTAGAATATTTGAAACCTAACAAAAGTTAGTGTGTGAGGGTTTTTAATTGTTTAGATCATGTTCAAATGGTCGAATCAAGAGTTTATGTCTAAAGTCATAAATCTAAGTAATATATTAATTTCAACCGTCCATTTTGTGCCTACTTGATGCATGGAAAAGAAAACTACAAAACACTTAATTTTTGGCTTTAAATTACTTTAAAAAATGTTGATCAACTTCAACTAAGTGGATCTTGTTTTTGAACGCTATAGCATCGAATTTGAGTGGAAGGTGAAAAACACCTAGAGGGGGGTGAATAGGTGTGATTGCTAATCTTAAAAATTTTAACTCTCTAAATGCGGAACCTAAAACAAGTGAGGCTCAACTTAGTACAATTCAACAAGTGTAGCCGAATTCCTCTTGCGAGGCTCTGGACTAAACTCCTCTTGATTCCCCTTGATATGGGTTGAGGCGCTATGTGAAGCTCTTGTTGGATGAGTACGGGATTGACACACACAAGTATGAAATGGATGATATGAAGAATGATGCAAACACAATGATATATGGCAAGAATTACAAGCAAGCAAATAGTAGCACAAGAAAATTAAACAATATCACAAGTATGCAATAGAAAGCAATAAGGAGCTATTGAAAAGTAAAGTAAGAATTAGACGCAAAGGCAATCGCAAACAAAGTGATTTGTTTCGAGGTTCGAGCCACCGCTCTACTCCCCGCCTTCACCTCCGTGAAGGGTTTCCACTATCCACCGAGGACGCCTTTACAATTTGGTCTACCGAAGACCGAGCACCGAGCTCCACCGAGTACAAAGGACCTCTACCGAAGAGGTTGCTCCACAAAGAAAGGATTACAAGAACAAAGTGATCACAACAAGATCACTACACTATTTCTCAAACTCTTTTACAAACACTCTCACTTCAATTACAACTTCACTATAGAATGAGTATAGGATTTTTGGCTCTATGAAGTGTGGGGAGAAAAACTTCAGTTGTAGAGTGATATTAGTAATCAAACACAACTGAAAAACAGGCTCAAAAAGAATTGGAATGAAAGCTTTAAACTCTTTTCTTTTCTCTTTTGAAAACAACACAAACTTGAGGATTTTTTTCTTAGTTCTATGCAAGAGAGACTTCTCCTCTATTTATAGGGTTAAAAATAGGTTAAAAACAATTTCTTTTGATCTTATTTTCTCTGAAAAAGACCTGAAAAACACTGAAAAAGTCTGCCAAGAAATCAGATAAAAAACAGATTTCAGAATTGCACAAAAGAGGAAAGAGCCGTTGGGTTTTTGCAGGCCTGGCGGTCGACCGGTCCGGTCGACCGCCAGCCCAGCTGCAAAGAGCCGTTGGCTCTCGGTCGACCGGTCCGGTCGACCATCCCAAAAGAGGAAACACAGTTTCCTTCTTCCGGTCGACCGATCCGGTCGACCGAAAAAACCTGTGAGCAATTTGCTCTCCATCGGTCGACCGGTCCGGTCGACCGACAGACATGCACAAACAGTGCATGTCCAGACACATCGCCGGTCGACCGGGCCGGTCGACCGAAGTTGCCTGAAACAGAAAACTGGACTGGTTTTTGAGTTAGAAAAATTTTGAGAAATATTTTAAAAATACATATAGCTAAGTATTATGCAGAAAATAGTTTATACACATGTTATATACAAGATTTTCAAGATATAAAACTTTTGGTACATGTATATATAAACTAAGGCATAAAATTTAGAAATAACCATTTTCAAAACATAGGAAATATATGAAACAAATGTGTGTGCAAATCCTAGAGCCAAATTTCATATACTCAAACTTTAACATTCTATTTCTTACAATGATTCTAAGACTTCAAGATCTTCAATAGGCTTCTTCATATGATCTTCAACACTTGTTCCTTGAGCCCAATTGGAGTTGACTTGAGTCCAAATCCTTGTATTTGTGAGAGAAGACTTCTAGAATGAATAGAAATCTGAAACACACTTAAACAACAAATGTTATTAGTACAAATAACTAATATGTTTTGTAATCATCAAAATACACTAATCATGGGTGATTGTAACCTTGGGCCAACAATCTCCCCCTTTTTGATGATGACAAAACATATAGGTTATTTAGATAAACATGGAAGAAGAGTTTGAAAAACTCCCCCTCAAATAATGCTATGTATAAAAAATTGGACTATCGAAAGCACAACACATAAAGCATTCAATGTACAAAAGTTTTGTCAAAAACTTAAATAAACAAACTTTCTTTTTCTTTAAAAAAATAAAACTCAAATAATATCAAAACTAAACAAATAATATCAAAACTAAATATCAAACTAAACTTATTCTCCCCCTTTTTGTCATACATCAAAAAGGGTTAAAATACCAATTGAGAAAAAAAAATTTATTTTTAAGAATCCATAATTCAAACATTCAACTCACCACAAATAAATGAAAATCTAGCATAGTCTAATGGTTTAGTAAAAATATCGGCAAGTTGAAAATCGGTAGAAACATATTCAATAACAATATCACCTTTCTCATAGTGATCTCTAAGAAAGTGATACCTAATGTCAATGTGTTTGGTTTTACTATGTTGATTTGCATTCTTTGTCATGTGAATAGTACTAGTATTATCACAAAATATTTTAACATGATCAAAGTGTAAATCATAGTCAAGGAGAGTATGTTTCATCCAAAGAACTTGTGCACAACAAGCTCCGGCCGCAACATACTCCGCCTCGGCGGTTGATAGGGCTACCGAATTTTACTTTTTGGAAGACCAAGATACAAGACAATTACCTAAGAATTGACATGTTCCACTTGTGCTCTTCCTATCTACCCTACAACCCGCATAGTCGGCATCCGAAAAACTCTTCATTTCAAATAATCCGGTTTTAGGATACCATAAACCCATTTCAATAGTGCCCTTAAGGTATCTAATTATGCGTTTAACCGCAATTATGTGAGATTCTTTAGGACAAGATTGAAAACGTGCACAAAGACAAACGGAAAACATAATATCCGGCCTACTAGCCGTCAAATAAAGCAAGCTACCAATCATGCTACGATATAATTTAATGTCTACACTTTTACCTTGTTCATCCTTGTCAAGCTTTGTAGTTGTTGCCATGGGAGTTTTGCTTACTTTCGATCCTTTAAGCCCAAACCTTTTGATTAGTTCCTTTGTGTACTTGGCTTGATTGATGAAGATCCCATCCTTCCTTTGCTTGATTTGGAGTCCAAGGAAATAGTTGAGTTTCCCCATCATAGACATTTCAAATTCATCCTTCATGCATGACTCAAAAGCTTTGCAAAGAGATTCATTAATAGAACCAAAAATAATATCATCTACATAAATTTGCACAATAAGAATATCTTTTTCTACATGTTTAGTAAACAGTGTTGTGTCAATTTTACCTTTCTTAAAACCATTTGAAATCAAAAATGAAGAAAGTCTTTCATACCAAGCCCTAGGGGCTTGTTTTAAACCATAAAGAGCTTTATCTAATTTAAAAACAAAATCCGGATGTGTAGGATCAACAAACCCGGGGGGTTGTTCAACATACACCTCCTCTTCAATAAATCCATTTAGAAAAGCACTTTTAACATCCATTTGAAATAATTTGAAATCTTTATATGAGGCAAATGCTAGTGTCATCCGTATGGCTTCAAGCCGTGCTACGGGTGCAAAGGTTTCTTCAAAATCGATCCCTTCGATTTGAGTGTAACCTTGGGCAACTAACCTAGCCTTGTTTCTAACTACATTACCCGATTCATCCAACTTGTTCTTAAAGATCCACTTAGTACCAATTGTTGGTCTATTGTGGAGCCTAGGAACAAGGTGCCAAACTTGGTTGCGCTCAAATTGATTGAGCTCCTCTTGCATGGCTAGCAACCAATATGAATCGGCCTCGGCTTCGAGCACATTTTTGGGTTCAATATGAGAAATGAATGCATAGTTACCACAATAGTCATGAAGTCTAGAGCGAGTAGTTACCCCTTTTGATACTTCACCTATGACGAGGTCCTTGGGATGATGTGGATTGTATCTCCAATCCTTTGGTAGTGGTTGAGTAGGCTCCACCTCATGTGTTTGATTTTCATTTCCTTGTGCCTCTTCCACCTTAGCTTCGCTTCCTACATCATCCTTTGGTTTGTCTCCCATAGTAGAAGCATCCTCCAAGGTCACTTTCTCCAAACCTTCATCCAATGCATCTATTTCTACAACATTCTTAACAAACTTGTTAGATTCCTCAAACTTAACATGAATACTCTTCAATAGTCAATGATGATCTAATGAAAACTCTATAAGCCTTACTAGTGTTTGAGTAACCTACAAAAATAGCCTCATAAGATCTAGCATCAAACTTTCCTAAATTATCTTTTGTGTTTAAAACAAAGCATTTGCAACCAAAAACTTTAAAATAGGAAACATTAGGTTTTCTAGAAAAATACATTTCAAAAGAAGTTTTAGTAGTATTTTTACATAAGAAAACACGATTTGATATATAGCATGATGTATTTACGGCCTCGGCCCACAAATAATGTGGTAGACCATATTCACTTAGCATTGTCCTAGCCATCTCTTATAATGTTCTATTTTTCCGTTCAACTACTCCATTTTGTTGTGGAGTTCTAGGACAAGAAAGTTCATGCTTTATTCCATGTTCATCACAAAAAGTGGTAAATGGTTGGTTAATGAATTCACCTCTTCTATCACTTCTTATTCTCAAAATCGAAACATCTTTTTCTTTTTCAACTCTTTTCTTAAAAGTTTGAAAATAAGAAAATGCTTGGCTTTTATGTTCAAGAAAGAAAACCCAAGTAAATCTTGAAAAGTCATCAACCAAAACATAAGCAAATCTATTCCCACTTAGACTTTTGGTTTGTGTAGGGCCAAAAAGATCCATATGGATTAACTCCAAAGGACGTGATGTCATGATATCCTTAATTGACTTGAAAGAAGACTTAGTTTGTTTCCCAAATTGACATGCGTCACAAACTCGGTCCTTTTCAAAATTCAAGGAAGGAATACCTTTCACCATTTCCTTTGTGTTTAACCTAGAAATGTGATCAAAAGAAATATGCCCTAATCTCCTATGCCACAACCAAGAGTCATCATCGAGGGCTTTCAAACAAGTAATATTACAAGACATATTCAACATATCAATCATATAAACATTACTTTCACGAAAATCGGAAAATACACAAACATTAGAAGTTCTATCAATAACTTTACAAGCAACATTATCAAAAACAATATCAAAACCTTTATCACAAAGTTGACTAACACTCAAGAGATTATGCTTGAGGCCATCAACTAAAACTACATTTTCAATTAAAGGAGAGGTGCCAAGTTTTACATTACCAATACCGATGATTTTATCCTTGGCGTCATCTCCGAAGGTGACGGTGCCACCTTCATGATATCTTGATAGGGTTGTAAAGTTGTTGATGTCCCAAGTCATGTGCCTTGAGCAACCGCTATCAAGATACCACAATCCTCTACGTCGTTGGGATTTGGAAAGTACCTACATCATTTAACATAATTGTTGATTTTGGTACCCAAACTTTCTTGGGTCCTTTAAAGTTAGTGCCTCGAACCCAAACATTATGACGTGATACGTTTAATCTATCATAGCAAAAATTGGCTAAGTGCCCTTTCCGTCCACAATGTGAACATGAGAACACTCTACCATACATGAATGCATGATGTGTATGTGTAGTGTGAGCATGTTTTGGGGTTTTGCCATGTTGTTTAGGTTGTGTAGCATGAACATGAACATGAGCATGAGCATTTTTCTTCGGGGCTTGTTTCTTAGGAAACATAGCCTCAATTTTCTTCTTGTTAAATTCACAATCTTTCAAAACAACACTTAATGAGTCTAATCTTTCCTTAAGCATAGAAACTTCATTTGAATCAATTAGTGGGGCCTTACCTTTGCAAGAAATCTTATATTTTTCAAAATCATTTTTGGTAGTGGCCAAAGTGGAAACCAAATCATCTTTTTCCTTTGTAAGAGTAAAAACTTGAAGACTTAAAGATTCATTATCCTTTTTCATTTTAAGATACTTTTTCTTTAAGAAATCATAGTTTTGTGACAACTCAACAAAAGCCTCTTCTAACACATCCATAGAAAGTTCATTATCATGAGAAGGGGAAGAGGTTACCTTGCTTGTGCCTTCATTAGCCATGAAGCACATGTTGGCGGTGTCTATTTCTTCCTCGGATTCGGTCTCCGAATCCCAAGTTGCCTTCATAGCCTTCTTCTTGTAAGGCTTCTTTGAAGTGGAGGGCTTAGCTTTGTCCGGACACTCCGCAACAATGTGTCCGGGCTTTTGGCAATTGAAACAAGTGATCCTTCTTTCTTCTTTGCCTCCTTGCCATCTTCTTCTACCTTGGTACTTCGCCTTGTTGTACATCCTCCGGACATTCTTAACAAGGAGTGAGAGCTCCTCATCATCTTCTTCTTCATCGTCTTCATCGGAGTGTGTAGCTTGACTCTTGAAGGCGATAGTCTTCTTTTTGGAAGGAGCCATATCCTCCCTAGCTTTCCTTTCCATCTCATGGGTTTTGAGGTTCCCAATGAGACCTATAAGCTCCATCTCTTCATTGTCATTGAGTTCCTTCAAGGTTGTTGCTTTAACTTCCCATGAAGGAGGAAGTGCACGGATGATCTTCCTTACTCTTTGATCATTGTTGATATCTTCACCTAAAGAAGAGAGTCCATTAGTAATCTTGGTAAATCTTGTAACCATATCATCTATGGTTTCATTTTCTTGCATGCTAAATGTTTCATATTGGGACCGAAGAAGGTCAATCTTAGCCTTCTTTACTTGTGAGGTCCCCTCATGTGTGACTATCAAATGTGACCAAATCTCATATGCGGATTTGCAATGAATAACCCTAGAAATGTCATCATCATTAAGGGCTTGTAGAAGTGCATAGTGAGCTTTGGCATTGGCATCGAATTCCTTAGTCTCTATTTCGGACCAAGTGGATTCGTCACCGGGGGGTACACTAAAGGACTTAGTCACGGCTTTTGCAACTCGGCTACCTAGAGATTGTAAAAACACGGTCATCTTAACTTTCCATATGGGAAAGTTAAGTCCATCAAACTTAGGAGGGGTCTTAATTCCATCGGCCATTTTTACTATATGAATATGAATGAAATGATTAGCAAATTAGGATCTTCTCTAAGGTTGTTAAACCAAATCCTAGAGTCCAAGCTCTGATACCAATTGAAAATTAAGCTTAAGTGTATATATCATATAATCTACCACATGAAGAATTCGAACTAGTTAAATGAAGGTGTTTAACAACTAGTACGGAATCCTTCAATTAAGGAATAAGTCAAAAGTTTTTCATGAAATATCAATGAAACACAAGGCACTAAAAAACACTCTATCCATAAAGTCCATATCAAAAAGAAGTGAGTGTGCTAGTGTTATGTGGAACATGGTATCATGAAAAATAGCAATAAAACTCAATATTCCTTAAAATTTTGAAATCATGAAATCCATCACAAAAATTTTATTGAAAAATTACAAAATTTTTATTAAAAACAAAAATTTATATTTCAAGATATTTGTATGTTTTGACAAGACATTAAGTATACATACATATCCTTAAAACACATTTGAGTCTATATATAGATTTGCATGAAAGGCAAATGACTCAAGAGGTATCCATGTATATCTTAATATTTTGGCAAGACAAACATATACATGAAAAGAAAGCACATGATCATAGCATAAATCCAAAATGGGAATACAAGTTTAAAATGTAATAATCATCAAAACTTAGGCTATACTAACACACCTAATGGGCACAAATAAGCATTCAAACCCAATCATATATAGATTTATTTGTGATCCATAATGTGTATAAGTATAAATCCAAGTGTTGACAAATGCTAACATTTAAACTAATATTCAAATCATGAAGCATCAAAATAAATTTTGAAAATACAAAAGAATTTATCCATATGATTTCAAATGGGATCATGTGAATCAATTTGAAGAATAGATAACTAGTTTAAATGGATTTTTGACAAACTAGTTAAAGATCCTTCAAAAATACAAAGTCAAATGTTTTCCATGAATAATACTAAATACATAAAAGTTCAAGCACTCATAGTCCATAAAGCTCAAAAATTATCTTTTATCATAAAAGATGAGTGTTCAAAGGTTATGTAAATGGTATTTTCATGAAAATAGAAAGTGAAGCATGAATCTCATGAAAATCTTATTTTTCATCTTAAAACAAATCATATATTTTTCATAAAGTATTTTGTATTTAGCAATGCTTTATGAAAAGTCATTCAAGCTCAAAAAGATCATAAATCACATTTTGTTGTACAAATGAAAAATCATTTTTTTTATTTATTTAAAATACTAATCTTCATGGTATATGTATGATTTATCCAATTCTAACAATACGCATACATATCCCAAATATGAAAAGAGTCCAATATATATTGCATGAAGGCAAATGACTCAAGGGGTATACATGTATATTTATTAGATTTGAATTAAACACACATATACATGAAGTAAGATCAAAGATAGGCATAGCAAGTATAAATGACCGAATCATCAAAACTAGCCTATACACATGCATATAGTGGATACAAATGAGCATGAAGTTCAAATATATATGAGTCAATTGTAGTTCACTATTCATATATGTATAAATGCAAGTTTTGACACATTCTACATTTAAGCATGTAAATGCCACATGAAGTACCAAAAAAATATGAACATGCTACATGAAATTAAAAACATGTGCATAAATGAAATAGGAGTTTAGAAATCGTTACCAACTCCAAAGCTCCTAGCATGGTGGTTGACCCACCAAAATTCCTTGATAGCGGTGCTCCAAGTATGTGTCATTTTAGTTCAAATGCACCCACCATCAAGGCACCAAATCTCTCACGTTTTGAGAGATTCCTCATCTACATCAAATACACAAGGTGGGGATTTTGGTCAAATTTTTCCGGAAGTAGCCAAGTCTCTCTTTATATGTGTGTCAAAAATATATATTAATTTTACATGTATTTGCATACATGCAAGCGAATAATAGTATAGACTCCTAGGCATTTTCTGGTAATTTTAGGTGAATCCATCATGTAAAAATGGCATTGCGTTCTGCTATGTTCTACTCATGTTGCCATAATTTTCTTCCTTCCAATAACAAGAAAGGGATAAGAACACTAACAAAAAACAATAGTCTTTCTTCCAATAAATTCTCCATAATCCATGTTTATGCTCATGATCGCAAGAGTTATGCTTGAATGATAATTTTCTTTATCTTTCTTATTTCTTCTTTACTTGTTTCCTTTTGTTTTCTGCGTTTTGTTTTTGTTTTTTGGTTTTTTTTTTTATTTTGGGCCGCGGGGGGGGGGGGGGGGGGGATAACTTCACCATATAGAAGTTGTGATTTAGCTACTAATTCCTGTTTTTCAACGTCCATTTTGCCTCCTAAATGTATTTTGGACCTACAGATTTAAGTTTTTATATAGTACCAACACCTTAGGAACCTTCCCGGATCATTCCTTGGATTTCCATAATTTATTATTAATCGTAACAAATAAGCAAGCCATCAAATTTCTTGCTTGCACATGTCTCAGTTCCTATGCATGAGGGTTCCATGGGATAGAATTATCATCAAATCCTAAGCCATGCTGAAGCTTAAGTGAAAAATTGAAGTGTTTGAAGCATTCTTACACAAGCTGAATTGGAACAAAGTAAATAACGACAATTTTAACATTAGTTTACAGCAAGAACAGTGGATAGAAAACCTTTTCAATTTCTATCTTCTCATTCCCCATGAGACCTTACGGTTGAGCACCGAATCTTTCCCTTCTCCTTTTCCTTTAATAACTCAACATCCTTCTAGGACTAACCTTAATCTTGAAGATTCATCATAAGTAATTGCTATCTACTTTTTGGAAAACATCTTGGCCAACATACATATGTCTCATTAAGTTTCAAAGCTTGAATATCAGTCAAATGATAAGGTTGTTGCCCTTAATCAATGTAGCACAAGCACTTCTACCATGAAGCTGTACCCATGTCGGGCACTGGCACTTTCGTGGACACTTTCTGAAAATGTTGTTAATTAGATATCATACTTTTAGGTTTAGGATACTTGTTGGAATTTCTTCAACATGTGTCCTACATTTCTTGTACACTAGTTCTCTTTACATGCTTGATATATTTATTTAGCTTCATCTATATATCAACACTTATAGAGGAAAATTTTGTCAAAATATTAATCGTGCATGAAGTAATGATAAGTTTGTATCTCTTTCAACATTAGCTTCATAAAATGAGCTACTCTGATGTAGGACGGGAATGGTGAGGAAGAAAAGGGGAAAAGAAATTAGGGTTTAGAGAAAAGAAGAGGATAAAGATAAAAGTTTTGGCTTCACCACTAAGGAGATCTCTCTCCCACTCTGCACTTCACCATGCAAAGATTCACAACAAAGCAAAATAACTTGCAATGCCAAAAGTTTTAATAACTGATGCAGAACGGGAACGCTGAAGAAGAAAAGGGAAAAGAAATTAGGGTTTAGGGAAAAGAGGAGGATAAAGATAAAGGTTTGGCTTCACCACCGACACTAAGGGGATTTTTCTCCCACTTTGCACTTCATCATGCAAAGATTCACAACAAAGCAGAATAACTTGCAATGCCAAATGTTTTAATTTCTAAATCAACTGAACTAAAAATAACTATAGCACTTGGCCTTTTATAGACCCATACAATTAGCAGTCTTTCGTCATATCCGATGAGACTAAAACAAAGGAGTAAAAATAAGCCTAGCCTAAAATAAAGAGAAAAGCTTAAACAAAATATTTTCACTAGTGATTTTCATCAATTCTCCCCAGCTTCGAAAAATTCGCCACTAGCGAATGGCGATAATGTGAATGATGAATTTGAACCGAGAAGGACTACACAAACTCCGCAGTGATGTGGCTGCAATGGACGAACTGAAAATTGCTGTAGCCCCGTGGAAAATGAGTCAGATCCTCGATGCTGAATATCGGGCTGATCCCAAGATCATGTGGAATATCGAGCTTGTAAGCATCAGAACCAAACCTTCTCAAAACCTTGTATGGACCTCTACGTCGATTATGGAGCTTTTTCAAAGTTCCCCGTAGGAACCTCTTGGGGTGCACTCTAATCAGCACCTCCTTATATGCAATCACTTGTGAGACTCTGCTGTAGGCTGATAGTTATAATTGTTGGTTGTCATTTCCTTTGATTTTATGCTCATGCAACTCATGCAAATGTCGTGCATGTGGCTCAACTGTAACAGTGGGTGGAATGCCTAGGGGAAATGGGAGAAGGCCGAGGGAATTTCTAGATCTGGGAGTAGACCCATCAATAGGAGACTCATTCAAAAATGGGATCTAGTCATTAAGTAACATGGTGTCTTGTTGTTATTATATGTGACTGTTCCCTCCTTGTTATTCCCCACATTCGACTTGAGTTTGGCAGGTTTTAACACTATCTTCCTTCTCTTAAATTTAAATTCATAAGTGTTAGATCTACTCAGACTGGTTCATCCAAGCCATACAATTAAGGAATACCCAAAAAAATGTGCGCGGCCTCTATGTCTTAGACATCACACCAAGCACGATCCTCGGAGGTAGATATGTGGACAGGGATCTGACAATAATGGGTAACAAATTGAGCAGTCTTATCAACCCAATTCACGTTGTATGAGGGGATGTGGTTCAGCCTTAAGACCTATCTTCTCAATAGCTGTTTTAGCAAGGATGTTCGTACAACAATACACATCTATCATTAACTTATAATTCTTCCCTTTATGTGTAATATAGGTGTGGAACAAACTAGACCTACACTAGTCCTCATCTCTAACAACTGAGCGTGAATACTTAACAACTAATTGGATGCTAGAAATCTTAACATCAGAATCAGTCATGCTACCAGTTGGTTTATAGACTACTGTCTCGATCTCATCATCATCGACTTCCCTAATTAGAAGATTCTTAAAGAGACATGTGCAATAACATGACCATACCCTTGACACTTAAAACATTGACTACCCCTGGCATTCCTAAAAGATTCACTTATCACAGACTTGCCCTTAGAGTCTCTAGTGGTGTGAGTGTTTGGAGTGGGTTGCTTCCTGGCTTTAGGAATGACCTTACACTCTGAACAAAATTTGAGAGGTTTTTATGTCTTGAGCTAACTAGCTTTTCTGTTCAAGGGTCTCTATCTTGTGGGAGTGGATGAACATGGCTCGCTGGATGTCTGACCTCAACTCAGAACAGTACCTAGATATAGCTTGGTAAGAGGCTTCTTGCACCTCACAACATAGGATTAGGTCATTAAATTCGGAAGTGTAGTCCTGAATTGACTTGCTGCCTTGGCGAAGGTTGTGCAGTTTATGTAAGCGACGATACTTTAGGAATCAGGAAGATATTTCTCCTTAAGCTTCCAGTTCATTTTCTCCCAAGACTCTATGTAAGCCCCACGCCTAGTATACTCTTTTTCTACCGAGGTCCAGTAAATTCTAGCTGACCTTGTAAGTATCATTTTAGCAAATTGAATCCTACTTTTCTTAGTAAATCTATACTAATCAAAGTAGTAATTTGGATCTGCCATCCGATCACTAAAAATCTTCGAGCCATTAGTCAAGGATACAATCAAA
The DNA here is from genome assembly GCA_038442645.1 of Agave tequilana. NCBI lineage: Eukaryota > Viridiplantae > Streptophyta > Magnoliopsida > Asparagales > Asparagaceae > Agave > Agave tequilana. The sequence continues at coordinate 30,914 of JAVJIF010009016.1, read as the reverse complement.
TGTGAGATGATCTATTTTAATCCTACGGATTATGTTATCTTTGCCATCTCTACGTTTATTGGTGTTCTCCTCGCTTCTTTCTCGAGTGTCACCTCTAGATCTCTCTTTTTTATTTTCTAACACTTCTATCTTAATTTTTAAGTCCGGCAACTCTTTAAAGATGCGATCTAGTTTACCCTCCATATCTAAATGTTCACGGGGATAGGTTCTACCACTACGAAGGATCATGCACTGGCTATAATGCAAATGCAATACACGCAATCACACAAATGCAAAGCAATCCCCTAAGTGTCGCTAAATGTGTGCACTATATGATCAAACGAAAAAAATTCGTAATGACTTCTAAAATGACGATGCAGAAAATGATTCCTAAATGTTAATATGCATCAGGCAGTAATATAGGCAAGTAACAGTATCAAATATAACTCGCAATCACCATAGATACACAAAAGATATTCAAAATATCACAATAGTGGAAGGTAGTTTAAAATGTACCCAAAGGCGCTTGAAAAAGCACCAATATCGAGTAATGGCTCCAAATAAGGTCTTGTAGAGGCAGGATCTGTTTCTCAAAAACTGTCAAATTCTCCCAGTATCTCCAGGACTTGGCTGTGGATCCAACTCTTCAGACGAAACTCAAGTCAGACTCCGAACGGGCCTGAAACGGGTTCTGAACTGCTGCTGTTGTATACTGTGGCGATTCAGATCGATGACTTGGTCCAAAAGTCGGCACGACTCAGCTGACTTGGATGGCTCGGCTCCAATTTGGGTTTGGGTTGGTGGCCGTTGGTTCAGACTAGACCTGAAGTTTAAACCCGACTAATCTTAGTGAGATTCGATCAGATCTCAACCGCAACAACAGATCTTCGATGGTGGTGGTTGACTCCGGTTGGGGACGACTGTGACGATTATAGTGAAGGAAATCTGCAGATGCGACAGTGGAGATAAGGGTTGTCGGCGAGGTCGTTGCGGTGTCTTGGGGTAGTCTGGGTTCGTCGACGTGTTGCAGAGGCCCTGGCAAAGTCGCGGCGAGGTTGTGGAGGCAGTCGGCGAGGTGTCAACGGTGAGGATTTGTCGATGGCGAGGGAGATTTGGTCGGCGAAAACTCTGGCGATGACTAGAAGTGAAGATCAAGGCTGACGTGGGCAGCGGTGTTGAGCAGATGTTGCGGTGAGATCGGTGGCAGTGAAGGCGGGGACTGTTGTCGGTGGCGAGGGCGTTAGAGGTTTGGGATGGCGTCGCCACGCCCGAGGAGGGAGATGGAGGAGATTTGGAGAAAGAAGGAGATGGTGGCGGTGAGATCTCAACGAGGACGATGAGACCGATTGTTGTTGTCGTTGATGATGAAGCTTCAGCGTGACAACATCAAGGTGGAGCAGCGGTGGAAGGTCGAAGAAGACGGCGATGATGGAGGCAGGCTTTGTTGTCGACAGCGAACTGGGCGGCGAGGGCTCAACGACGGCGAAGGGTGCCGGCCTGGTAGATCAGAGGTCGACGAAGGTCGGTGGTGGTAGAGGAGGTAACATCGAGCTCTTGCAAGGTTGTCAACGACGAAGGACGGGGGTTAATGATGGGGATTTTCGATTTCTTTTTCTTTTTTATTTCATTTTATTTCCTTTTCTTTTGATATTTTAAAAATCAGATCTAGGGTCTCAGATTTTCTGTGGAAGAAGATTTGTGGCTAGATTTTTGTGGAAGGGAAAATTTTATGGAGGAAGAAAGGAAAGAGCATGATTTTAGGTTTGATACAAAACTGATGTAGAACGGGAACGATGAAGGAGAAAAGAGGAAAAGGAATTAGGGTTTAGAGAAAAGAGGAGGATAAAGACAGTTTTGGCTTCACACAAGGAAATCTCTCTCCCACTCTGTACTTCACCATGCAAAGATTCACAACAAAGTAAAATAACTTGTAATGTCAAAAGTTTTAATAACTGATGTAGAACGAGAATGGTGAAGGGGAAAAGAAATTAGGGTTTAGGGAAAAGAAGAGGATAAAGATAAAATTTTGGTTTCACCACAAGATCTCTCTCCTCACTCTGGACTTCACCATGCAAAGATTCACAAAAAAAAAAAAAAAACTTGTAATGCCAAAAGTTTTAATTTCTAAATCAATTGAATTGAAAAATAACAACACTTGGCCTTTTATAGGCCCATACAACTAGAAGTCTTTTGTCATACCCGATATGAGACTAACATAAAGGAGTAAAAATGAGCCTAGCCTAAAATAAAGAGAAAATCTAAACAAAAAATTTTCACTAGTGATTCTCATCATACTTCCTACAAATTTGAAGAATCAAGGCCTATTCATTTTCAAAGTCATAAAAATGTATGATAGGTTAAAATTTAGCATATATGTTATTATCAAAGATTATATTATTAGATGTATGGATTTTGGATGTAAGGACATATTTTATGTATACATGTATGCATGAATGCACAATGTATGCACTTTCTCATATCATTTCTATACATTCTTTATATATTCTATTGTCATGTTGCGTTGTCCCTGTGACACTTTTTAAAGAATTGCCGTGTCGCGTGTCCGTGTTGTACCCGTGTTCCCTGCCCGTGTATATGCTTCTTATTTCTTAACTAATCCATTTTATTCTATCAGGGTTTTTTTGTTTTGCATGAAATTTCTATTGCTTACTTGATTACGGCAAGGCTGCAGATTATCTTGGGCATGCACACAACTTTACATTTTTTTAAAGTTGGTTATGTAACAACCTCTGGTGGCAAGTATAGTATCCACATAATATATGTTGAAGTTATGTGTCCTTTAAGTGAATATCAAATATCTTTTTTTTTTAACAAGGTCTCGTTCGATAGAATGGTTTTAAATCCTAATATCATGAAAATTTTGAATTGATATGTTGTGAAATCCAGCAGTTCTCTTCTTTGAAATTGGCAATTCTTTCTTCTGTTCTTGCTTTATTTATTTCAAATACAATTTAACTTTCTAATTCTCGTACTGTGATTGATTGCCGATGATTATTGATGATAAAAATCATCTTCCTCTTCCTCTTCCTCTTCCATTGAACTTAAGAGCAAGTAAACTGGATAAGTAATATGCACTCTCCACTTGTTAATTTATGTACGAAGCCGAATGTTTTCTATATACTTTCAACTTTCATCTGAAAGCACTCGTCTGTCACACAGGCTTAGAGGAAAACTGTTTTGTGCAGATTGGGCCGTTGAAACTATTGTCTTAATAAGCATAATATTAATTCGTTAGTTCATATATTCATATTATTGCTCTGAATTGCATTCTTTCAATTTTGTAAGGTTTTTATATTCTTTTCATTGTCCTCATTTCTTCTGGCCATATCCTTTCTACTCTTTCCATTTATCTTCTACCAATCTACCTACGGTCTCAAAACTCAAATTAAGAACTTGCATCTAGATCCATACGAACATGATTAGTCTTGAATTCACTGTGAGATGTAGGTTAGTTTTAATCACTTATGAAACCTTATAGGTCAAGATGCTTCATCTATGTAAGAAAGATGAAGGAAGAAACAAACTAAAGGAAATAAAGATAGGAAAAAGTGGAAAGAAGTGCGAGAAATAGAGATCTGCTAGCTATTTGTGCAGATCATTTATTCTGCCAGTCTGCCTATCTATTTATAAGCTCAGGATCTTCATTTGGAAAGAAAGCCTCAGCAAGGACTAGTATCATTCTTTTAAGTTATCTTGAGGAAAAAAATTCATATTAAGTAATTTTGTTTATATTGTTCTCAGAGTTGAAATGTATTTATGTATGGATTTATCATTACTCTAAAACCGTTGCTGCTTAAGTTGAAAGGAAGAAGGGTGTTATCCTTTGTGTCCGAGAATTGAATTGTAAAGATAAAATTTCAAGTTTTTTTTACCGTAAACTGAATTCCAAGCTGGAGAAGAAAAACTCAAGCTTGCAGTGGATTGTCCCATCAAGTACTCGTCCTGCATTAACCCCATGCTTAGTATCATGTCTGAGGTTATCTTTTAGCAGATACAACGTGTTTTTTTTTTTGAAATGATCTCCTTTTAATTGCTACTCAATTTATTCCTTTTATTTATTTCTTGTGGCTGTGGACTGACTACTGTATGACAAATTCCAAATCCATATATTCCAGAGAGCATATTTTCACATATATTTCATACAAGATTAGCCATCAATACTTGTCAAATTTGTACTCTCTCAAACTATTTCATATGTATCCTGTTTAGGACACTTAATCTTGTAAAAGAAGAGTTTTTAGAAGTATATATTTTTCTTGACAAGTTTAGGGTCTTAATGGAATTATGTGATTTATGATACCCAGCTAGCAGAATCGATCCAGATGCAGTCAAATTTTCAAGATGCTCCACCAATGGTGAAAAGGGAAAGCTCTACGTCATCACAACCTTTGAAATGGATTATCAAAAAGCCGGTGGATTTTGCTAAGGTTGATTCAGAGGATGGTGGTGATGGGTCTATTGAAACTTCTTCAGACGACGTAGCCCCTGGAATTAGAGAGTTGATCCAAACATCGTCAATTGTGGAAGATGCTCGACCAATGATGCGGAAGGAAAGCTTTAGATCCCCTCGGCCTTCCAAAAAGTCTCGTAAAAGGCCACTACATAAAACTGAGGTTGATGTAGAGGATGGCGGTGATGAATCTATTGGAAGTACTTCGAACCAGTTGGTTCTTTACAACCCGAGTGTCTGTGATACAAATCAAGATGCACTGCCATTTTCTGATCACACCGAAAGCTATACCTCAGCCTTTCAGAATCTGATGGCATCACATCCTGCCAGCCGGGTACTGCCGTCTGTTGGGGCATTCACGGTTCAGTGTGCTGATTGTTTTAAATGGAGACTCATTCCAACAAAAGAAATATATGAGGAAATACGTGAACATATCTTGCAAAGACCTTTTACCTGTGAACGAGCTCGTGCATGGCGCCCTGATATAACTTGTGATGATCCGGCAGACATATCTCAAGATGGGAGCAGACTTTGGGCAATTGATAAACCTAACATCGCTCAACCCCCACCTGGGTGGGAAAGGCAGCTTAGAATTAGAGGGGAAGGGAGTACCAAATTCGCAGATGTGTAAGTGTTTGCTTTCTTGTCCTTCCTTTTGGTTCTACAGTAGTAAAGCATTAGTATTTCAATTTCCCTCAGTTGAACAAACAAATACTAGTTGGTTATATTACGGGACTTTGGGCATACACTATGAATTTTATGCTTTTGTTGAACATAAAATATGAAAGCTGTTCAACATTTTAGAATTTCAGCCACAGTTACTTTATGCCTCTAATTCTAGGATAGCCTTTTTCTCTGAAAGGATTAAAACTGCCCTTTTAAGCGGCTATCTCTAGATGTGAAGAGGAGTTATACGCACAGGTCATATATACGAATTATATGTGAGACTTACATGTATCCTTGGTATGTCGGTCCCAGCCAAGGTACAAGGAACCAATTTTGAGGATATATTTATTTAACATTTCCTGTATTCGCTTGCTGACACTCGCTTTTTATCAGAGGACTTGGAAGTGCAAATTATAGTTTAATCTGTTGGCTACAAACTATGTGTCTGACCTAAGGAAGCTTTATATTTGAAGCCAACTATAAAAAGGGTTGCTTTTCTGTTTCCATTGGAATTGTGATGCCATAGTTGAGAGCATTTTTTTTAATTTTTTTTTTTAAAGTTTATAGTATTCCTTTATCATTCCGGTGAATGGCATTATGGCAGTGCCAGTAATCTATTAGATTTGTAAATGACATTTTAGGTTGTTATCTGCAGTCCACAATTTTTGGGTGGACGGATGGGTCTGAATTTGTATATACTGATTTGGTTTCCATAAAGGGGCTGTTTGGATTTAAGGAATTGGGTGGAAGTGAGGAAGTGGGAACTGTCTTTTCCCATTTCCGCTGTTCATCCAAACACCGGAAAAGGAAATGGAAAAATGTCTTTTCCTTTTCTCTTTTCTCTTTTACACAACCTTTTCCTCACTTCCAGAGTGCTACAGTTAATTTTGTGGTCATGTAAATCTCATTTGTAATAAGTTGTAGTACAAAACAGTTAATTTTTTGCTCATATAAATCTCATTTGCATTCTAATTACAGTTCAATTTTTATTTTTCTTAATTAATTTTTATTTTAATATTATTTTGCGGTCAACTTTTCCACTTCCACTTCCACATTATCATCCAAACACCGGAAAAGACATAACATTTTTCAAACCACACTTCCCAACAACATCCAAACACCGAAAAACTTACTAACCAATTCCCAAGTTCCAAAGGGAACTATTACCACTTCCTCACTTCTTCACTTCCTCACTTCCACCCTTAACCAAACAGGCCCAAAGTGAACACTTTCCCAGACCTTGTCACATACTGACTGTCAAGATTTTATGTGTTCCACTACACTCAACTTAATTATAGAGAAAATGAATGACAAATTCATCTGTTGAGTTTGATGTGATGTTGCTGCAATGATGGTCAATTTGCTTGGTAGATAAGCAGCCTCTGTGATCACTGGTATTGTAGCTCTGTGATTACTGGTATTGTAGCTTGACCATATTGTGCAATATCCAGTTAGCTATGACCTCGACTATGATCTCAGTCATGTTGAAGTTAGAGCATTTGTATCTGTTTGTTTCAAGAATTTCACCCCCCTCCCCACCCACCCCAACACACACGTGCGCGCGCGCGCACACACACCAAAAAAAAAAAAAAACTTGCCGCCACTAAATCAGTTGTAAGCATTAGCATTAGCATCTGGCAACATGTTTTTGTGTGTGTGTAAATTTCTGAGGGCTTGTGTAGGGTGTTACATCAGCATCTGGCAACATTTTTGTTTCTCAAGTATTACTTGTGCACAACTCTTCACCAGTTTTGCCAATTAAAGAACCCCATGTACCTCTTGCCAGTGAAGAGGCATTACCACTATGCTATAATAACACTTGCATCTCAAACTATTACGAGTTGCTCTTTTTCCGTATTTTCTATCCACATCTGTCCTCTCCATGCATCACTTATTAAATTTTTCTGCACAAACCCCAACACCGCCCCTCCCCCAAAGAAAAAAAGAAGGAAAAAAAAAACACCCACACATGCAAATGAAAAAAAATGAACACCACCACCTGCTTGCCTACCGTACCCCACCAAAAAGGAAAGGGTATCCTTGATCAAGTTCATTGGCTTTCCTTCATCTAAGTAGGACCATTTTATTGGCTGGAATGGGCCTGCATAATGTTCATTACAATTCAACATCTAGAGAATGCTCGGTGCATTTGATTGTGGCTACTGAATGAGCTTGGCTCGTGGTTCCTTGGGGTATTTGATCTGTGACATTCTGTGACTGTAATCGTAAAGGGAGCTTGGATGCGAAGCGTGACGAATGATCTCGTGCTTGGTTGGAAAAATTAGTCCATGCTTATTATCTGCCATTCCACTGGATATAGTTAAAGTGTATCTAGTTCAGTATATCAATCTGCAAATGAAAGGTGTTCTGGAATTCTTCTCTCAATAGTGCTAAAGTACTGTATTACGTGGTCAAAATATTTCTCTCCCTCCCTCCACTTACCCTCTTGTGTGCGCTTGACGAACAATTATTTTGGTAATTTGTATTAGCTTCTTTTGTTGCTACACGTTCAAATTTGGTCAAATTTAATGTTTTTATCTGTATCCAATCTATCATGATGCACAAAACATACTTATATCAAGATTCGTCCCTACCACCCGTGGATTCTAGAAGTGGCTCTCATGGATTCCGGAGTTATCCCCACCACATCCTTGTGTAGCATTGCACTTTGCTTCCATAGCATTTAGCTTTATGTGGCAGTTAGTTTCGCACACTTAGGGTTGGTGTAAGTTTAGATATTTTTTATTTCGCCCCGAGTGAAGACTTCCATTGTTATTATATGCTACCTAATGAAAATGCTAAGTTTAGATATTTTTTATTTCGCCCCGAGTGAAGACTTCCCATTGTTATTATATGCTACCTAATGAAAATGCTATCTACCCTTAATTCTTGGGTTCATCAGGATTATTATATGCCAGCGACTCTTCTAGCTCACATCCCATGTGGGGCCTGTTCACTTGGGGTGTGACAGGTCACAGGATGGATGGTTCAGGTTACCTGGTTAGTAATCAAGATGAAATTTGGTTTTTGTAAGAAGGTTCACATATTTTGTCGCTTAATGCTTAACTGGAATTTCACCCGATACTTGTTTTTAAAATTTGTGACAACAGCTGCTTTGTACAGGCCTATTGGCATGTTGGTTTTGAGAAAGGCAGCCAATTCTTGCAAGCAAAGGAAAACAGCCCATAAGCATTGGTTATAACACCAGTTCAGATGAAAATGAACCTTAACTCTACAGATGTGACCCCATCAACTATTTCATAGTCGTATAAAACTCAACTTTGTTTTCTCCCTTTTACTTTTCATTATTCCTAATTAATTATTATAGAAAATATTATTAGGTTGGGTTTATGAGATCATCAAGAAGGAAACTTGACTCATATGGTGAATGCAAAGTAGTGCATCATGTATACTACACTTTTTGTACAATTACTTGTTTAATTTGCTTATTAGCAGTAATTGAATTTAACTCATGCTTCAATATGATTTATCCCATTCTCTGATATTTTCAGGTATTATGCAGCTCCATCTGGAAAGAAACTGAGGTCAATGGTTGAGGTCCAAAAGTATGCTCAGTTTTCTTTATCTTATGCTTTATATGGTTCTTTCTTTCCAATGTATAGCCTAGCATGATTGGAAATTTAATGTGATACTAGACACGAGACATACAGTACTTTTAGATGTAATCGTGCTTAGGCTTGTTTGTTTTCTTAGTTTCTCTGTTCATCTCAATGGACTCATGTTTCCACTCTTCGTTAATGTTTGAGAACTTATAATGTCTATTTTTTTTTTACTCTGCAGGTACCTGCTAGAGCATCCGGAGTATATTGAACAAGGGGTAAAATTATCTCAATTTTCTTTTCAGATCCCTCGACCTCTGCAAGAGAACTATGTGAGGAAACGACCTGCAGTACGAATGTCAAATCCTCTTGATAGTGGTTTAGGATTACCAGGGCCTCTTGAAGCTGTTGAAGGTATGCAAAAAATGAAATAATTTGTTCATGAATTTTTGTAAACATTTTACTGGGAGATATTTCTAGAGCTCTAAATGCTTTTACTTTATTTTGGTTTGGATTGGTCATATCACTGGCAATATCAGTTTAGTTGCGTACCTTATTTGCCTTATCATCATTCCTTAACCTACACATACTTAGTAAACACATATATTTCTGGACAATCTCAATGACCGCTTATGATTTATGACGTGACCATTTCGTGAATTTGATATTCCGACACGGGGAGTGTTATACACAACGATTTTCCAAAAAAATCATAAGGACTGTACGACCATCTTTTTCTTATGGATACATATACACATGCATACGCAAATACACGCACACCCGATTTGCAAGTCGGCAGGTTTGTACACGACCAGACTTGCATTGTCGCGGTTTTTTAACCATGTTTGGACAATAATACCCCAAATTCAAGTCGAGCTTGGGTGAAAAATATGAAACGCAGTTTAAATTCAGATAATGTACAATTGTCGTGGTTTGGTTACCTGATCTGTACATAACTAAATAACCATAACCGTATCCAACACGTGTTGCCTCCCCTTCTAGTCTTCTTCGCCGTCTCATATTCAGTGAGTAATTCCAAGGGAATTTATTCACGCAGCAAAATATGTGGGATTAATCAATAAATTGTAGAAATCAAATCAATGCAAACACAGAGATTTACGTGGAAACCTAAAGAGGGAAAAATCACTGAGAGAGGGAGAGAATTCCACTATAATTCAGGAAAGTTACAATAGTGGGTCGTCATATCTCATGAACTTGGGTTTCTCTGGTGTGTATTGATCTCCTCCTTCACGTTGGAATGGGGATGCTATTTATACATGTAGTGTCTGTTGGATAAGACTGTAGAGTTCAACTCTGTCTAAACATTTAATCGCTCATCTCAGAGACTGTTAAAACCAAACATCTTGATTTGAACTGGTTGGACGAGTGTTTATCTTATCAGGTAGTCTGCGTTCAGCTGTAGATATGGTTGATCTGTTTCCGAACTGTAACCATTAGGTTGAGTGAAGATTTGGCTTAGAGATAGGGATTCTTATAACTGATTCTATCTCCTATCCAGCTGAACTGTTTGGTGTTTGAATTGGATGAAGACTCTTGTTCAGAGGTTCTGGAAGCGGCCACTTGTCACTCGCTTGTTTGAGGCTAGTTGGACACGTGTCGTGATCTCGAGGAGGTCAAAAACTGACCACTACAGATCCCCCTTTGCTTCTCTCTCTTTGGCGGATGCTCGGGAACGGTCCCTCTGGACTTATGTGTTTCTGGGAGCTCCGAGGGAAAGGGAGAGGAGCAGATTTCTTGAGTTTGGCCTTGGGCTGCCTATGACGCCTCGATTTTCGTCTTCTAGTGACATGTCTGTATAGACTGGCAGAGCTTTAAATGCACATTCCATCCGCTGTCGTGATGGTCCGATAACCGTCACGATGAGGGGCGTGGTGCTCTAGATTGGTGTGGCGTATCAAGATTGACGGTTCAGATATCATCCGTCGTGACACGTGTATGCCTCTAATCGAGATCTTGCATAAGTTTTGAGGGGTCTAAATGCGCCTCACTCAAGCCTTAGAGGCTATTCTAACCTCTGAGTTTCTTCATCCTTCTCGTCTACTGCATCTCTTTGCGTCCAGATATTTCTTGACCACTCAATTTCTTTAGCGATGACGAAGGAAAACAAATCCGGTGCCGTTGGCGGCGTGGGCAAGAGAAAAGCCACAGAGAAGGAGAAAGGGAAGAGGTCCCATTTTCGTACCAAGATTGGATGGACTTCTATCCAAAAACCTTCGGGCTCTGCAATAAGGAGGATGTGAATAAATATCTGGCGAGGTATGGCGTCTACTTAAACCCTGGGATCAAAGTCGAGTTTTGTCCCACGACGTTGACGTCTATCGGGCCCCGCCCAATGGTGGTATATATATAGGCATCCTCAGGTTCTGTGCTGGGGTTAAGGCTATCGATGATAAAGGTTCGTCTGTAGCGTTCTGACTTTTTACAGAGTCGCCCATTCTCAGTTGTCGGGAGTGGCTTGGCGTATGATACTCTTGGGTTCGAGGCCTTTTGCGTTCTGAGCGTTCCCGAGGCGTGTCAACGCGAGGTCTTCAGCGCCGCCTATGCGCTAGGGAAGACCCCCAAGAGACGCGCTACTTTGTGCCCCAGAGCGAGGTTGAGAAAATTATCATCAATATGGTTGATAGCGCCCGTAACATGCGGGATACCGTGGTCCGGGTGACTGGTCTGTGAGAAGCCGAGTCGGAGGACGAGCGCGGAGCCATTCCGTTTGTTTGGAACTTGGGCCCCGTCCCTCGTGGAGGCCTCGTTTACCGCTGATATTAAGGCAAAGTTACGGAAGCTGACAGTCATCGATCGAGGTCATCGTAACTGGAGCTGGTTATTGGATCCCAACTGTCCTCCTGTGCCCCAGTACTCCCTAGGGTGTCTGCTTCGAGTAAGAGCCAGCCCGCCGCTGAGCCGGGGTCCCCTGTTTCTGGGAAGAGTCCTCTAGTCGTCGACCTCGGTAAATCGAGGGTTCCGGGGCGGATGGTTCTTACCAGGGAGAAGAGGGGCCCTAGCTCAGTCTTCATAACCTCCGCGCCCCGAGGTAAATTCCCTCTTTCTTCGGCTTTCTATTTGAAGAGTTGGCTTATTTTATGCTTATCTTTTGCAGAAGAAAATCAGGCTCGACTTTGACGAGTCTGACGAGGGGATGGCGGAGTTGCTGGCAGACGTACCTTGTCCGACCACAGTTGCAGGGCAGCCCTTTGAGACTAGAGATGCTCGAGTTAGGCGCTCTGAGCCCGTGGATTCTGGAGTTGGGTGGCTTCGCCAGTCGCTGAGGATCCCGAGGGGGTTGCGGGTATGTCCCCTGGGCAGATGAATAGGGGGCAGAGCTTCTGATGGTGCCTCCCACTACCATTAATGTTCCCTCTGATGAAGTAGAGGCAACGACGCCCCTTCTTTTGGCTGGGGTAAGCCCGAGTCCTTGCGTAGGCTCGGGGCGTCGGAGGATATTGAGACTTCATTGTCAGGAGGCAGTGCGAGGGTCGCTGGTAGTGCCGGTGCTTCGGGGACTGCAACTGAATTTTCGATGCTGTCCTCGGAACGGGCCACTGAGAACCCTTCATTTGGGTTATATCTCCGGAGGGGAGATGTGGAGGCGACCTTTGGGTACGAGGATTTCTTAGGAGGGCTTGAGGAACTCAAGGCTCTGCCTTTGAAGGAACGGAGGCGGCGGTTGAAGACTAAGGTCTTCAGGGTATGTATTACGACGCCTTTGTCTTGAGTTCTTTATATGCTATCTGACTTTTTCGTTTCAAAATGTTGTGATGACCTCCGAGCTGCCCACGATAAATGCGCCAGAAGGTGAAAGAGCTCAGTGTCGCAAGGGAGGCGGCGGCTGAGAAGATTAACCGACTTCAGGTGGCCTGGACCATGAGGTAGCTGTCCAGTCAAGTCGGGAAAAGGAGCTCTGCTTAGGGGCGAGTCTAGGGAGAGGGAGGGCTCTGCAGGCTCAGCTATCGGGCGTCAGGGGGGCCTGGAGGAGAAGAGCTCGGAGTTGCAGAAGTGGGACTCCGAGCTGTAATGAAGGAGACAACACTGCAGTCGGCTCAGTAGGAGCAGGAGATGCGCTGGCGGGCTGAGGAGGTGAAGGCTACCCTGAAGTTGGAGAGGGTTGCCTTCGAGGAGGCAAAAGAGTGCCTCAGGGATGACTTGAGTCGGGTGCTGATTGCCCAGGACGCGACAGAGGCGCGAGAGAGCAGGCAGTGATAGACTGATGCCAGGGAGAGATGGTCTTCAAATTTAAGAAGTACAAAGATGGATATGAGGACGGGAAGTGAAACGCGACCCTGAGATATCCACTTGAAGTTAAGGCCTTCTTGGCAAGCCAAGGCATGGAAGATGCTTTGGGGACAGGTCCCTGGCCACGGAGACGGGAGGTTCTCCGCGTGCTCTATCTAGTGACGCTGCTCTCCCAGCGACCGGTCTCCCCATAGGTGATGCTTTGACCGCCTGGGCTTCGGATCATGTTGCCATTGGAGGGGTGGATCTTCCAGCTTCCTCCTCCGTGACCTCAAAGAAAGGAAAGTGAGTGTTTGAGAGTTTTACTGTTTTATCTTTGTATAATTCAAATGTAACTTTCTTTTTGAAGGAATAAACGAAAAGTTTCTCCACTGTCTGAAGTTTCTCGTTTTTGCTGTGCATCAAGGCCCCCGTGGGTGTTAACCCCATGGCCTTGTAGGATCCTGCCTCTGGTTTGGTAGTTTTGGACAAAGGGGAGCCTGTCCTCGGAATGGAAGCGCTCAGAAATTACGAGTGCCCCGCATCTGCCCGGGTTCTGCAGGGGCTGGTCCATCGGGTATGAGGTACCTTGAGGAATCCGGATGAGGCCTGAGGGTTCTAACCCCGAGGACGGCGACGGGGTGGAACTGGATCTCGACGATGAGCTCAGAGCTTTATTAGATTTTCTGAATGCTCGTCAGAGGAGAGCTGCGAAGAGCCTGTTCCGGACACTGCCCGGGCTTCCTCACCGCATAGAGCTTTCTATGCTTGTCTCCCTCACCCTTGAGCTGGGCCGTGAGCTGGTTTCCCACAATGTGATGGTGAGCGACCTCGAAAAGAGGGTGCGCGAGGTGTTTTTAAAATCAGCTGATATACTGCAGGAGATGAAGTTGAGGCATGAGAAACTGGATTTGGAGGTGAGGCTCCTGGAGCGGCTTAAGGAACTGAAGAAGGTGCTCGACGATATCTCAGAGCTAGAGAAGATCGCCTCCAATCAGGCTGAGATCGCCACACTTCGGAAAGTGAATGATCGGGAACACGCCGAGAAGTTGGAGTTAAGGCACTAGGTCCAGTTGGAGAGGGATTTGGAGCATTGTGAGGCCGATGTTAAAGAGCTGAGGGATGATTCAGAGTGTCAATCAATCACTACAATGAATTTTGGACGTCCCACAACAATTTGCTCATGGAGGCGCAGCGCTGCTCTATCAAGTAACGATCTTGAGATCTGGCGGACGAGCATAGGGTGCTAGTGGCTAGCTTGGGGCCACGAGTGATCGGGTTGAAAGAGCAAGCTGTCGGGTTGGAGGTGCTCGTCATCAACCCGAGGGGCAAGCGATCGGACCGGAGGCGGGAATCGTTGGTCCGAGGGGCCGAGCAATCAGACTGGAAGCATCTATAGCTGGTCTGGGAGGTCTTGGGGATGTTCCGAGAGTCAAAGTAGCGGATGTAGGCGGAATTAGCCGAGTCCACTTGTACATTTTTTGGTAATTGTCGCAATAAGAAAATCGTACCTCTCCTGTCATCAATAAAAGCGATTATTTTCTTTTTCGACTGTGTCGTCTCTTTTTCTTGATGTGCTTGTACGGTGCTATGGCGTGTCTTGTTCGATTATAGTTTGCTTGGCAGATTGTGAAGGCATGGTGCCCGTCATCGGGGTTGCGATACATTTTAGGTAGCCGTTCAGGTGGGGCCCCGGTTTTACCGAAGGCTGCTCAACTGTTGGAAGAACAAGATACATTGTCTTGAGGCTGCCGTAGGGGCGAAGCCTGTCAGTCTTTAGGCTCGCTCGGGTAACCGTCAGGGCAAATCCCGTTATAGGCTGAGCTCCGAGCAATTTTTGTGGGTGAGCCTTCATCTTCTAGGAGGCTCTCTGAGGGGTAACCGTCAGGGTAGGATCCGTATTAGGCTGCTGACTCGCTCGGGTAGCTGTCAGGGCAAGGCCCATGTAGGCTGAACTCCGAGCAGTCGTGGGAAAGTCTCTGTCTTTCAGGAAGCTCCCTAGGGGTAGCCATTAATGTAAGACCCGTGTAAGCTGTCGACTCGCTCAGGTAGCCGTCAGGGTAAGGCCTGTGTAGGCTGAGCTCTGAGCATTCGTGGGCAAGTTTGTCTTTCAGGAGGCTCCTCGAGGGGTAGCCGTCGCGGTAAGACCCGTATAGGCTGTCGACTCGCTCAGGTAGCTGTCAGGGCGAGACTCGTGTAGGCTGAGCTCCGAGCAGTCGTGCGCAAGTCTTCGTCTTTTAGGAGGCCCCACAGGGGTAGTCGTCACGATAGGACCCATATAGGTTGTCGACGCACTTAGGTAGCCTCAGGGCGAGGCCGTGTAGGCTGAGTTCTGAGTAGTCTTGGGCAGGTCTCCGTCTTTCAGGAGGCTTCCCGAGGTGTAGCCGTCGTCAGGGCAAGGCCCGTGTAGGCTGAGCTCCGAGCAGTCATGGGCAAATCTCCATCTTTCAGGAGGCTTTCCGAGGGGTAGCCGTCAGGTAGGACTCAATATAGGCTCTTGAAGAGTTTGTTGTGCTCGGAAAGATATGAGACATAAAAATGAGAAAACTGAATCTTTTCATTGGATATTACATGATTTTCACATTAGTATCGTTTCGAATGAAAAAAAATTCCATCGCCCTATTTTTTTAAGACTGCCTTCCCGTCCTGATAAGTTGTGCTGATGAATGAGCGCTTTAGTCGACTGACTCGAATGGGGTGCCTTTGAGGGCCCAGCAATGCAGGGTAGCATGCCTTCGACTGCCATGAAAAGAACAGTGTCCTGCTTTTAAGGGATTTGTGTCGTGCTTGATTGGCTTGGGGAGCTTCACCCATGATTGATACTTGATGATGTGAAGGATCTGGTCAATAGGTAACTTCAAGAGGGTGAAGACTGAGGCGTTCTTGGTCTTCGTAGATGTCGTGGAAGTGTTCTTGTATGTTAGGGCATGATATCCCCTCACCCGCTTCCGTGAGTGATCAGCTCTGTGGCTCTCGGCGGGGTCCATGTGGAGAGGTTATTTTGGAGGCGCATTTTGTTTAGATCGGCTGGAGCTGTAGGATGTTGGTGGACCTCGAAGGACGTGTCCACTTAGGTCTCCTGGCCCCCAACTCAGTGACGCCTTGCGCTTTTTGAAGAAACTTTATCTGCGTGAGTAACTGATGGTTGACCTGCGTTACTGTCTCTCGCTCGCGTTCTGCGGTATCGAGATGGATGGCGACCAGTTCTCGTTTGCGATTTACCTAGGCCCGTTGTTCGCCCAGCCGTCGTCGTAGGTTAACCACCATCTGAACAAGCTGTACTCTGGAGAGTACCGACGCTGTCCTCAGGAGAGTACCGACAGCTCGAGTTTTCGCCAGAAGCGTTGGCATCATGACGGGCGGCGTTCTTGTGTGTCATGGTTGTCGTGCGAGGCTGTTTTGAACGAGGGTTAGGGTATTGGATAGGGAGAGATCTTGAGTATGGATTCAGAGCTCTCAATGAAAGTACCAAATGCAGTGAGTAATTTCAAGAAAATTTATCCACACACTAAAATATGTGGGATTAATCAATAAATTGTAGAAATCAAACCAGTGCAAACACAGAGATTTACGTTGAAATCCAAAGAGGGAAAATCAGGGGGAGATGGAGAGAGAATTCTAGTATAATTCAGGAATGTTACAATGATGGGTTATCCTATCTCATGAACTAGGGATTCTCTGATGTGTATTGATCCCTTTACATTGGAAGGGGCATGCTATTTATATTGGTAGTGTCTATTAGATAAGGCTGCAGAGTTCAGCTCTATTTAAATACATAGGGCCTGTTTGGTTAAGGGTGGAAGTGAGGAAGTGAGGAATTGAGGAAGTGGTAATAATTCCCTTTGGAACTTGGGAATTGGTTAGTAAGTTTTTTGGTGTTTGGATGTTGTTGGGAAGTGTGGTTTGGAAAATGTTTTGTCTTTTCCGATGTTTGGATGGTAATGTGAAAGTGGAAGTGAAAAAGTTGACCACAAAGTTGATCGTAAAATAATATTACAATAAAAATTAATTAAGAAAAATAAAAAATGGACTGTAATTAGAATGCAAGTGAGATTTATATGATCAAAAATTAACTGTCTTGTGCTATAACTTAGTACAAATGAGATTTACATGACCACAAAATTAACTGTAGCACTCTAAAAGTGAGAAAATGATTGTGTAAAAGAGAAAAGAGAAAAGGAAAAGGGGTTTTCTTATTTTCCTTTTCTGGTGTTTGGATAGATAGGGAAGTGAGCAATTATACTTCCCTATTTCCTTACTTCTGCCCACTTCCTTGCAACCAAACAGCCCCATAACTGCTCATGACAGAAACAGCTAGGACCAAACATCTTGATTTGAACTGGTTGAATGAGTGTTTATCTTTATCTGGTAGTTTGCGTCCAGCTGTAGATATGGTTGATCTGTTCCCGAACTGTAACCATCGGGTTTGGTGGAGATTTGGCTTAGAAATATGGATTCTCATAACTGATTCTATCTCCTTCTATCCAGCTGAACTGTTCGCATTATCTCGTCCCTTGCTTGTAGCGCCTTCAAATACCCTCCTTGCCTCTATTGCCCTCCTTGCCTCTATTGTCGTCCCTCGCCTCCGGATTCTGAGTCTCTCTTCATTGCGTTTGCTTTTGCATCACCTATGTACCACAGACATGGGTATCAGACACGACACAAACCCAGGCACGGGACAAGACAAAATCCCAAAAAAAAAGGATACAGGGACACGATAGGCAATATTTTATTTTCATTATTATTATACATAGATAAATTTTTCCCCTTGTTCCTAGTTTTTCGATTTTCTCATTCTTTCAAAGATGTCTATTATCTTCAACTTTTTCAATAGTTTTTCGAAATAGACATTTCTATACAACTATACCTATGTGAGTAGAATAATGAATAATCAACCTGTCAAAAATAATTAAACATGAATAATTAGTTTTATTAAAGGTAAGAATGAAAACAAAATAAAATCTAAATAATTTACATTTATAACTTCTATAAAGTAAAACAAAACAAAAAAATCTAAAAAAAAATAAATCTAACTAATACCTTGCCTAGTTCATGATGTGTGTAAATTTTACTAACATATTTGCTTATGTCAGAACGATATTTTTTTCATGTTTATTTAAGCGACATATGACTTTTAGATATTTAATATATAATTTTTTAAATTTTATTTAGCGCTGACACGGCGTTGGACACGGTGCCGATAAGTGATTTTATGGTTATTTAAAATCTGACACGGCATCAGAGTGTCCGATACATATCTGGCAAGTGTCTTGCAAGTGTCGGTGTCCGACACGGACACGACACTCAGTTTGAAGTGTCCGTACTTCATAGTGCATCACTGGTCCTTTACAGATTGAGCCTGACCTGGATCAGACCTGGCTACTCGGGAGGAAAATCTAAGTTGGGTTTGGACAAAGGTTTCTCTAGTGCAAACCCGAGTCAACCCGGATCGTGCCCGATCTGAGTTGCTTGAATTGTCCAATTTGGATCCGTAAGACACATGCATGCACAATGAGACACTCGAATATGCGCTCGCGCACACAGACACACATGTGCTCGAAAAAGAGAGAAATAATTAAATAACTACTCATAAAGCAATTCCATATTGAAAAGAGCCTAACACAGTATCTTTGTGTGTCTCACACCCAAGTGAAAGTGATGGAAAGTCGCTGGTATATAATAGTTCCTATGAACTCAAAAATTAATCGTAACTAGCATTTTTTTAGGGAGGAATTGCAAAAAAACTTTATGGTTAAGCGTGCTTGGGTGAGAGCAATTTCTCGTATGGGTGACCCTTTTGGAAGTTCTCTTTCGGGGCATGACATTGTGCATATTTTGCAAAAAAATAAGGGTACACACTTTATATGTGCCCAAACAGGTGTCTGCGTGGATGGGTACATATCCACACCAAAATGTACGCAACACATATTTGCATATGTTTTGCGACGTATTTGGCAAGGAACCTCATAAGAGATGAGAAATAAACTTAACTAATGCATTATTAATATATTATAGTTTCTTTTTCAGAAGGGTTTCACATGCTGCATCTTGTTCCAAGCAAAAATGAACATACATTTTCTCAACTTCCCAAAGTGTCTGCATGGATGGGCATGTATGTTGTAGCCAACAATGAAAGAGATTGCAAGTTTTAGTGGGAAGTTTCCTATATCATATCATTGATGATCATAGTTGTTAGCTCTTAGAAAATATGAATACGTTGATTATTACCTATACAACAATTAAAGATAGAGACATTTGCCGGTTGCACTGTGTTTAAATCATTTAATCTGTTATTTAGAGTTTATTAGACTTTGAATGGTTGCATGTTGGGTGCATTTTTATATGAAGGGCATTGACGTATTTTATTGTGAACACTGGAGAGAGGTCTTTATGGATATATGTATGCCACATTGTTCTTGATGTCCTGATGGATATACATATGTCATGCTTGCAATTCTTCCTTCCGTATAATCATGTTTCCTATGGATCAAGTCACTTTGTGTGATTAAATACAATTTTTTTTGCATCTTTTGTATTCAAACTACAGCACTGTAGTAGAGTTTACATATTCTTGCTATGATCCACACTTTGTTAATATATTGTCACTATATCGGTAACGTGCTTACCTAAACGCTTCATGCGTGTTATCCAGTGAATCCCCTGTCATGGGTCGGGCCAGCAGATGAAGACCTTCCAATCCCTCCATACCACAGGGGTCCAGTTTACCAGCACACCTCTTTTGAGTCACCACCACCACTACCACCAGCAGCCCCGTCACCACCTGAGAAGAAGAAAGGTAGTAAGCCAAAAATATACATCAAACACAGCAGCAGCAGCAGCAACAGCTCAGTCATACAACCAGCTAAAGAACTTTGAAGACCCTCCATGCACTCCTAATGCAGTTTCTTTTGAGCTGTTGTTATTTTGTGAGCTCAAACTGCATCACTAATGTCATCGTGGTCTTTGTTTGGGTTTTTATGTTTTTTTTTTATATGGGGGTTTTACTTTTGAGGCAGAAGGAAAGATCGATATGTATACAGGTGTTCGGAGATGTGCTTTCTTTTTGCAACTGCACTATGGGATGAATGGAAGTTTTTGGAACAGTGAGAGATATCCATACCAAATATAATATACATCCTTGTCTTTACAAGAATGTTTGTATGAACTGTTTTTGTCTTTGAGCTGGTGTATCCTTTCCTTGTGAATAATAGTCATGATGGGCCATGGTAAGTGGCTTGGAAAATCAGTCTTGGGGCCATCAAGTTACTGAAGATCATGAGACAATTCTTCTCTCTATGCATTTTTTTTAAATTAAATTTTCATTTTGTTATTTTATGAGCGATTTTTTTGTGCTGCTGATCTCCTAGCAATGTTTCAGATAAGAAAGCTGAAGGATTCCTTCCTGACACCCAATTATAGATTCTGGCGACCAAATTATCTCCAGTAATTTCACTTTCATTTTTAGAAGAGATCAGTTATTCAAACTCCATTTTTAGAGTGACATGGGCTCGAGAGAGTGAACGGTGGACGTTTCTGACTCCCTGTGTCTTTACACGCATGATTTTTATTAGGTATAGTTTCCTTTTTCGTTCTCTTTTATTTGAGTCCAAAGGGCGTTAACGACTGTTGTCTAGTAAAAGTCCTTGACAAATAGCTTGTACTCTAGAATAATGTGGGCTCACCTATTCATGAGTCCCTTTTGGATGACTTTGCTTTAAACACGCATCCATCCACCCCACGCCCACTTCCACCAAAAAACCCCACCCCACCGCACACACCCCCGCGCCAGGAAACCACTACTCAAAGAAATTCGAACTTGAGAGCAAACCCAGGGCCTAACTAGCGGTCATGTTGATCAGAATTAAATATAAATAAATATGTTCACGACGGGGTTCGAACCGGTGACTTGTTAAGGAGTGGAGCTCCGACCATGTGTTCTTCCTGTTTTATAATTTTACCGACTTTTGTTGTGGGACAAATTTTGGGCCACTATAGCTAAATTTTTTAGATATAATTCAGATAGGGGTAAATGAGAGTGTACCCCACGTGTGAAGAGATGCTCTCAAAGAAACTTCCTTCTATTTTTGGTGGGGATAAAAGATGGGCAATTTTTCAAAAAAAGGCTTAAATTAAAAATAATTTCAAAATCTGCCTTCCTCCAAAAATATTTTTAGAATTTGACTTCTGATAGGCCACGTCAGCGTCACGTCAGTGCTGGCTGTCAGCGTGACGCTGACGCTGGCGGGGGGTTTTTTGGTTCGACTGGGGTTGGCAACCCGGTCGAACAAATAATTTTTTTATGCCTTTTTGGTCGACCAGGGTTGCCAACCTCGATTGTCTAATAAGTTTTTTTCTTTGAATTGTTGGCTTGGCCGGGTTGCCAACCCTGACCAAGCCATATTATTTTTCTTTGTATTATTGGCTTGGCCAGGGTTGGCAACCCCAATCAAGACAAATGTCATTTTTTTTTGGCTTGGCTGTGGTTGACAACCACTGCCAAGCTAGAGTTAGGCAATTTGCTGGATTGTCTAAGTCTTGCTTGACCGGGATTGCCAACCCCGAT
The DNA here is from genome assembly GCA_038442645.1 of Agave tequilana. Taxonomy (NCBI): domain Eukaryota; kingdom Viridiplantae; phylum Streptophyta; class Magnoliopsida; order Asparagales; family Asparagaceae; genus Agave; species Agave tequilana. The sequence continues at coordinate 9,448 of JAVJIF010009016.1, read as the reverse complement.
CAAGAAAGACTTGGGCAATCCAGCAAATCCCAAGTAGCTTATCACATATAAACAACCTGTATCACAAATATAACAGTTAACCAATACCATAACTTGTATACTGTATCACAAATATAACAACTTGTATAAATATCAAAATATCATAATAATTATAACAATTATCACAATTACACAACAAAATCACAGTATCACAACCCGTATCACAAATATCACGATATATATTACAAATATGATGATATCACAAATATCACATATTTTATCCAAACAACTCAAAAATTCGTATCATATCCAAAAAACTTTCACAAATAATATTCAAATATCTGAAAATTTTATTAAATTTCTTAAAATATCCAACTATAAGTATCAAAAAGAAGATCATCGCAATAAGCTAATGCACGCAGTACTCATCCCATCCACACCCACACCCAGGGGTAGCCTGGGATGATCCTGCCTCCTCCTCCTCCTCAGCTCCTTGACATCGTTGAGAAGGTCACAGGCATCGGGTATGATAATATTTGGCACACCTGATGAGCGTGCAAATCGACCCTACCCTAGTACCGCCTTATGAAAGCGAGAGTCCTATGAAGTATCGAGACTCTCTGATCAGTCTCGTTCAGCAAAGCCTCCTCCACCATTTGCATCGCACTCACAAATCCATCAACATGTATCATAATTTTAACATTATAATATCAACATATCACAAATTTAAAGAGAGATGAGGATTGTGTTGAGATATAACTAACTCTCGCTCAAGTATAATAGGCTGGTGTTCGTTCGGTGCAGCAACACGTAGAATAATCCAGCGATGAGTGATCTCCAATACCACCTCATGTAGTCTGAGAGTACTATAAGGGATATCTCTGGCTCTGAACCTCATTGGCTCGATCATCCCATCGACTGATTGTAAGTGCTGAGCTCCTGCCTCTAATCATACCCCAGCTTGCTAGCGCGGGTTATTCGAGTCACCTGCTGACGGTATCAGGAATATGTTGCGTAAGTCCAAAATGACGGAGCACTTGATCCGAAAGATGCATCTTCACATTCTCGAAGCAGATCAGTGGAGCCTTGCACGCCATATCTGAGAGGATTCTGTACATATCGGCGGCAAAGCCTGTAGTGTCTTTCTAGATTATGCTCCGTTGATGTTAATTCATCTCAGGTGGGGTGAGATATGTTGAATCAATCGGTGGTGCTTGAACTAGGGAGACATACATTGTGTATGGAGTAGACATATGATGTCGAGATATTGTGACACATCTCTCCTTGCGCCGCATTGATGGGATTCTCAAATAGTAAATTCATCTATACGCTTAGTATAAAGAGAAATATAAAGATCAAAATAAAATTTTCGGTTACTTACATATTATGCATAGGAGACATGAACCTCGTTAATCATTGTCTTAATGGAGCATACGTGTGAATTTTTCATGCATTTGGTGGCTCGCATGTTCTTTCTCCACATATATCTTTATCGAATTCATACCTGGGTTCAATTCAAGCATTATTCGTGTGTCGTTATCATCTGCTATTAGCACGGCTATAAAACACACTGGGCTATTGGCCAGTTGCATGTCAAGTAAATCGTATGCTCGTTTGAATTAATTTGGGTGTTTCGATGAATTTCCTCCACCAATTCACGCAATATGATTGATTTTCTAACTGTCACATGTTTTACTACCCTATTAATATATTTTAGGTTACTCTCCATATCTACTATTAGTATACCTTTATACCTACAAATGAGAGGAACAGAGGCACTAGACATTGTAAACCAAGAATAAACATAAGAACAAGATTGCACAACATCAAATTAAACCAAATCTGAGAACAAGATCCCACACTCCACAACATTGCATATCCCATCTATAATATTAATTCCATGACATTAAATTAAATTAACAGCAAAATTAATCAATCTATCAAAATTGAGATTATAAAAGGGAAACAGCGGGGTCGGGGCTGCGGTGGTGACCCCAACCTTAAAGAGGGGAGATATAGAGAGGAGAGCATGGTGGCATTATCGGGTCGGTGTCGCCGCAAAAGCGGCGGCGGCAACGGCGGGGCAAGGCCAGCGACGATGTTCGATGATTGCAAAATTAAAGTACTGTGTAGCTTAAGGCTAACGGGTCATGTCCACGAGAAGAGATGCATGCAAGCATTTAGTGTTTTTATGAAAAATAAGTTTTAGTGTTATGTTTTTTTTAGAAGAAAAGAAGATGGAGAGTAAAGAAATGATTCAATGAAAAAAGAAAGATATAGAATAGATTTTGGAGAAGCTGATTTTTAAAATTACTTTGAAAGTGACTTGTTTTTGTTTATAATAATGGAAAAGATTCGGGCTCACTAATCTTCAACTCAACTACTTACTTTTCTCAAGAAAGTTTTAATGCCTCACTAGGATCATAGGTAAAACACAAAGTCTCCTTTGAGTGCTCAATTAAAACAAATGAAATGATTTTGTTTTAAAACTTAAAACTTTTTCTTTACACAATATTTAAAAATGGAATGTTAAATCATCAAGCGAAGTAGCCAGTTTGGAGTAAAAATGATTTAGAAATAGTTGTGTTTTTAAAACATATGTTTAAAGTTTAACACCCATTCTCATGTGCCTTTAAGAACAGAGCTTGACTTAGGCATATTAATGATTCAAGTGGGCTGCTTTCATGAAAACCAATCAAGAGAAGAAGGGTAGAAGAGATATATTAGCGAGCCCAGAAAAAAATGATTTAGCTACTCATGATCATTGCAAAAAAAGCATATAAAACAAATGTAACATACCAGATAGTTTGGAGAAGAAGGAAGGTCAGGAATCTTTATTGATGTTACTTCAACTTCAAATTACAATCACTCTTTCTCTCTCTCACTTTGGTTGGACTAGACTAGAATAAAAACAAATGAAATTACAAATAAATAGCAACTGTCTAACATAAATCCTAGCCTTAGGAATGATAAATTTAGATCCTAGTCTTTGTTCCTTTCTTCACAAAATTTCATGGTATTTATAGGAAAAAAACCAGAGGGAGAGGAGTGAGCAGATGGGGGAAGTAAATGCTTCCCATATCTCAACAACTAAGCCGCAGATCCGCGTCCTGAATGTAGCCAAATGGCCACATCCAGGGGGACATACCTAGGGATTGCCTCTTTTTTCCTTTTATCCAAATAGATATTCTGTTTGATCTTCTGATTTTGACGATTCTTTTGTTGATCTTCACTCAAAGGAGCTGGTCACTATCCCAACCCATACGTTTTGGGTGGTTTGATTCGGGAATAAGGCACAGGCATGCGTCTTACTTCATTCTTTTTATTTAATTAGTTGCATGCTTTCTACTATGCCACATTATAAATTCATGTATTCTGTACATTCCCAACAGTTATTCTAGATATCATTCACAAGAATCTCTTGATGTAGCATACTGATCTTTTTTCCCTCACACAAGTATTCTGATCTCAATTTCTCGTGAAGTTTTGAGATGACAAGAGGTCCTTGTTCATATACTTTCTTTTCTAAATAAATATCTTTGTGCAGTGTTGGTGGGACTGACTATGGACCTGTAAGGATTGGGAGCTTTATGCGGCGCAAGATTATAAAATCTGAAGCAGCTGCTTTGTTGTCCCATTCACTGCCTGTGAGAATGTCTTGCAAGATATGAACTCTGATGAGTATGCAGAGCACGGCATTGAGATAATCAAATCTGAAGCATCACTTGATTACCTATGCAACCTACACAGGTATGATCATTGACCATCAGATGTTTAGTAGCAGTAGAAGTGTAAACATGCTGAGCTGATCAAACATGTCCAAAGTTTTTGTTGAGACTGAACTGAGCTTTGAAAATCATATTTTAACTGTTTAACTAGATTGAGTTGGCCTGCATTACCCTATTTATATGCAAACTAGCTGATTTCATGCTCTCCTTTCTCCGTGTCTGCATGCATGCATTCTTGAATTCAGTGTGTTGAAAATGAAGAAAAAGTATGGTTTCATTCGTGAAATTAATGAAACTAACTGGATTAAACTTATTATCTCCACATTTGAAGGCTACACAAACAAGTGTAGTCCAGAACACTCACATACATAGGCTTCCGTGCTCCATCCTTAAAATTAGCAGTGTGAAGCAAATTGTGGCCAGAGCTATGCTCGCTAACTTAAGTAGACAACCTCAAACTAGCTGTTATCAAGCAAAGATCTTAATTTTTACTATGCTGCATTTCTAAGGTTTAGAAATTAGAACAATGTCTTTTTTATAGGGGTAGTTAGATCTTTCTTCTTTTGAGATATATATATATATTATATATATATATATCTATATATATATATATATATATATATATATATATATATGTTTTTCTTTGTTGTTGCAGATATGAAGCTGTATATGCTAAGAAACTTCCAGAAAGTGTACTAGGGGAGTCGTTTTTGTGTAAGTATGTGGATCACAGTGTACAGTAACCACTATTGATGCCAAGAGCAAATATGCAGTCAAAGCACCAACGAAACATCCGATCTATGAAAAGTTCCAAGTAGAGGTTTGCACTTCCATTTGTGAACTACTTTATTTTGTTAATGACATCTCATTTATAGGGTTCATGTTAATTCTTATAATTCCCGAAGTGTCACTGTCTATAAAGGCTGTCTTATTTTGTTTTTTTTAGCTGTGCAAGTTAAACTGCAGATACTAAAGTTGGATAAGTTATACAGATTATCTAAATCCAGAGTGCACTAAAACTGAATGTTACTTTTAAAATTCAATCAGTAAAGTTACATAAGTTATATCCAAAATCAGAATGCGTTATTAGAATTTTTATGAATCATGTAATGATGCAAGCCATTTGGCAGGGTGGAGCCAAATTTACAAGGCATATCTATCTATTGGAAATTGTATATCTATGTCCTACAAATGACAGCTAAATTTTTTTCTGATAAGAATGTCAAAATAAGTTTTTGGATTGTTTTTTAGGAGAAGAATGTTAAACTAAATGATACCAAAGTGTCAGTTCCTAGAAAATATTATTTGAACTTTTGAAAATAATATGACAATAACAACAACAAAGTCTTTATCCCGATTTATTGGGGTTGGGTGCATGAATCATTTTCTTCCATTCAGTTCTATTAATGATCATCTCCTCAATAACATGAATACTAATATATCCTTCTTAATTGCCTCCTCTGAGTAACTTCTAAAAATAATGATGACTCAAAATTATTTATAGACAAAAAAAGTTGTAAAGAAAATTTTATTAATGAAGAAAATTATCTTATGGTGGTGAGTTTCAAAATTCATAATCTTTAGTCACAATTATTCTAGAAATTTGAAGGGGAAAATAGAATACGTGACCATTTATCGCGTTCAAATTTAAGTGTGAATAACTAAGGTAGTAATTGGTATTGCCATTGCATAATATGATAGCAAATAGCTATTAATAGTCTGATTGGGATTCCAAAGAGCTTAGGACCTTAGGATATTAATGGTGGGTCCAATATTTATTAATGAATGGTTGAGATTTAACAAGACTACCGTGAGAGTCATGACAATGGATCCAAGCAGTAATTAACCACTCAAATTATAAATGAAGGTGTTATAAGTAGAGATGTACAAATTTTCGATGAAAGGAGCTACAGGTAGGTACTGCAACTAGATTGGACAATGGGCACACAAGGAACACCATGTTGGCCCAAAGGCCCATCACTCTAGTTTTGGTGATGATTAACTCATGTAGTTATAGTACTAATGATCTTGTGTTTATATAGTTTCAGATTTTCTATCAAGATCTTTATCGATGTTTAGCTTCAACAAAAGATTCGAAATCAAGTTTGAAGCTATTCGCATCAATAACTCAAGAGGAGTCTAACCCTTTGGATCAAGGTTTGGACCTAGTCAATAAGGAGAAGTTTTTCAAGAGAAGATTTTCAAAACTTGTGACATGTTTGTAAGTGTTAAGATTTTGTATTTTAGACAAAATGTAAAGGATAGATTAGTTTGGATTTCTCAAGCTCATATACACACACACACAAAATTATATGTGTTTTCAAAAAAATAGTTTTGATTTTAAAAATACCGTTTTGATTTTAAGTTTCAAATTATACATCCTTATATTCATGATTAGATTTCATCAAAATAAGTTTATATGATTTATATGTGCTTTAGATTTCATCCATATACATTGTTGGTTCAAATGTTTAGAAAAACTTATTTGATGTTTTTATATCATGTGTTTAAGTTTTATATTTGTCAAAACTTATTTTAGAGTTTATTGTCAAAAACATAAATATATCTTTTATATGTGTATTGGATTCAATCCATACACACTATGCTTCAAAGGAGTTTTAAATATCTTGTTTCTGTATTTGTACAAGTTTATAAAAAACTGTATTTTTCTTTGTGATTTTGGTTTTTGAAAATACCGGTTTTGATTTAAAGCTTAATTTCTATATCACAAAAATAGTTCAAATTGTTTGAAATATGTGTTGAATTTAGTCACACATATCTGTTCTTCAAATATTTATAAGAACTTATTTTTGTAAATTTTATGTGATTTTATGGGTATTCAAAAGACCAAGTTTCAAAACCCTAAAACCTAGCCTGAGACCACTGGCGGTCGACCGATCGGTCGACCGGACCAGATCTCGGTCGACCGGATCGGTCGACCGGACCAGGCAGTCGACCGATGCGCACAAAACGTGCACAAGGCTCTGGCCATTGGGCCGGTCAACCGCACGGTCGACCGACTAGAGAGTTCACTCTCTGGTTCTGACCTCGGTCGATTGGGCGGTCGACCAACAGGCAAATTGCCTTTGGGCGGTCGACCGACAGCCCCAATGGTCAGAAATCTAACCTTGGCCACAGGCTATTCTAACCTGTTCTAAATCCGAACGGCTATATTTCTGAACTCTATAAAAAAGGAGTTCTCTTGGCCAGTTTTAGATAAGATTTTGGAGAAGTTTTAGAGCCAGTTTTTCTCATCTCTCTTAGGGTTTTTCTCTACATATTTTTGGCTAAAACTTTCATATCACAAGGAGAGTTTTTAAAGAGTGTTTTCAAAAGAGATTTCTTGAGTTTTTCTCCACAGATCTATCTTGTGTTATACGTTGTGTATAATGTCATAATTTTTAAATTGCATAATTAGTTTTTAATTCCGCATTAATTTGTATTAGATTAGCAAGTATACCTATTCAACCCCCCCTCCCCCCTCCCTCTAGGTGTTTTTCACACCAGAGTGGGCACACATAAATTTTAAACAAAATTCATAGCTGCAGCATGTTTTAAAGAGGGATGTTTTCAGAACTTAGGCTGGGCACGTGCCACACCTGAGAACCATGTGGCTCCGCTCATGCCATTGAAGACCATTACATTAACTCCAATTGTATAAAATAACCTGTTTCTTTATAAGTAGGTCTTGATGAATTTATTTAGTTTTTGCTCTTATGATTATACTAATTTGCATCAACATAGGCTCTGGTAACCACTGAAATATGAATAATTATAACAAAAAATATACATAGGCATTATAGATTGTTTGTTTTAACACTGAAATAGTCTACAATTACTTGTGCTTTTATTTTCTCCTTAAAAATCTTCAAGAGTTGGAGGACTTTATAGGATTTTATAGATTTCATGCTAAATATTCTGTAAAAAATCATTATTTTGTGAATCTAGGTTTTCCATAATTCTTATGGTAGGAGAACATATTCACTTTGCCTCTAAAGCTTTGCAATTTGTTCGGCAAACCTGCACTCAGCTTCATGATGCTTTCTGATCTTGACTAGAACCTACCTCTTTGATGTATACAGGCCTTTAAAGCATTATTAACAGCAGCTACGATAGACAAAAACTTTCAGCATCTTGTAGAACTCATGATCAGGTATATATAATATTTCAAGTTCCACTGCTTATGAGTCTTGTAAAGGATTCTTTTTATTTGTACTCGCGACATTGTTTGATAACTGCTTTATGAAAATTTAAGCTGATAGGTTGTGGCTTTCAATGTATATCAAGCAAACTTAACTTTAGTGTTTTGATAGGATGTATATAATTAATTGGGGTGCAAGCATATTATAAATTGGCAACATTAAGGTTTGTAGCCGGGACCTCTTGAAATTGGGTGCTTTGCTACCATATCAGACACCCTTTCTACCAAAAGCTTAGGCTAAAGGGTTAATAGCTAACAATATACTTAAGAGTAGTGATTCATCTAGGATTCATTCTGGCCTTTTCTTTTTGAATTACTAAGGTGGACACCCGCACTTATCCGTAAACCGGGAAGAAAATTTCTCTTCTCATGCTAGTTTCAGGCATGCCTCAAACTTGTAACTTCCCATACCTCATCCTGTGACGTCCATATATTCCAGTGACTTTCAGGATTCTCCTTGAGTTCCTGTATAAGATTGCTTCACAGTGTTCACACTTTTGTTGGTGAAGATTCCTGTTCTCTGGGAAAAGTCTCAGCTTCAGTACAGTGTGAACCAAATTTCATACAACCCCTCAAAAGTATTATAGTATATGTGAGAAATCATAAAGCATATCTTCAAGCAGTTTGAAGGTTCCTATGATGTAGAAAATCATATGTAGAGATGACATTTTGATCAACTTGAATTTCTGTTTATTGATAAGTACGCTTATCAAGTGTTCTTCTCTTGTCTTTTACGTTTTATTGTGTATCCCAACATTATTTTGGGTTTGTATTCCTATCCTATTATCACAGATTTATTTTATGGATGAATATTCTCTTCTCTTAGTTTACTTTATTGGCTGCAGTGCCACTACAGCTACAATGATTGTGGGCTTGGTTCAGATGGGACGGATAGGCTGGTCAAGCTGGTACAAGAAATGCGCCGGCACCGACGTGTTGTGCTCGGAGACAACAACCCTTAGAAGATCCAACCTGATCTCAATCACCAAGAACAATGAAAACAAACTAGAAGAACAGCCAATCGCAAAAAACCAGATCTAACGAGGTTCGGCCAACTTGCCTACGTCCTCGGGGCAATTCACGGAGAGAGTTTTCTTTATGGAAGATGGATTACAATAGCTCTAGATCTCTATCAACACAAGAGAGTCCACAGCTATACTTTTTCTCAGCACTCTTAACCCTAGAAAATTACAACCAGGGCTTAAATACATAACTTCCCGAACCAACAGATTTCGCCCAAAACCCGACTTTCGGTCGACCGGCCGGTCGACCGACTCCCTCTTACGGTCGACCGAGCCGGCGACCGAAAACAAACAGAGAGTTGGGTTGCTTACAGAGACCCTTTCCGGTCGACCGGTCCGGTCGACCGACGCAACCAAGACCCTCTTCGGTCGACCGGTCCGGTCGACCGAAGAAACCTGGGAGCACCTGTGCACTTCGTGCACGTCGGTCGACCGGTCCGGTCGACCGACCACTGTCTTTTCTGCTGCTGCTTCGTTTTTTCCTGCCTGCTGTTCCGTCGCCTTTCGTCGTAGACTCC